>JACCPG010001818.1:0-34466 GCA_016069955.1 Drepana arcuata | reverse complement strand
ATTATAATAATAATAATAATATTATTATTATAATCAATTCGTCGTGATTAGGCCTGAATAATGCATACTGGACCAGGGCATAACTGCAAAATAGAATTGGCAAGCATATTTTTATTGTATTCACGAAGGAAAGCATTTTCCTGTTGTTAGTTAGTACCTACCTATGGCATTTCAACCAACAACCTCAATTATTTAGGGCATGTAAATGATCCGTTGAAATCGTTTTTATTAAGGTAGGTAGGTATGTTTGATTAGATAGGTAACTTACTAGATATTTTTTTATTTATAAGGTCATAGTGATATAAAGCAACCAAGATAGGTTTTTGTACAAAATCTCGCTTTATTAATTTCAACTGAACACAATTACATACGTACGTTATTGTAATATGTAATCCAATATCACATAGACTTTGGTCATATTTACATAAACTAATAAATAGGTTCATGTATAGGCACTTAAATATAAACCTTATTCTAAAGTATTAAAGTACATTTCGTTATAAGTACATAACATGTGTACGATATCTACTTAGTAGTTACAAAGTTGTCATATCTGCCCTCGACGTTCGCTTGTGCCAAGCGGGAGAGAGCGCGACTAACAGAGAGCTCCTTTTCACGCACTCTTCAGGTACATGAGTGTCTAATAATTAATTCCTACACCAGAACTACACTGAATCTTCAGAGGGGTACATTTGGAGGCGTTTTACAGGGTTCTGGAGAAGGCAGCCTGCGATCATTCGGCATCCGCGATTGGTAGTATGCGCAGTAAGGCAGGGGATCCCAAAAAGCGAAGAGCGCTTCCCTCGTGTCCAGCACAGTATCTAATAGCTTTCCAACTGTGGCCGTGTGTCCACACCGCGTGGTGGCCTGGCAGAGGTATGGCAACGAAACGCCAACTCGCGCACCAATAGCCACCAATCTATTCCCTTGTCCGTTAGTTGGGTTTTCCTCCCGAACAAGTCTGAATGAAATATGTCCCGTCATAGGTCTTGCTGGCGCAAGAAATGATACGTAGCGCTGCACCCAAGCATCTGACTCCTCATCCTTCTGTGGCACGAGACCCTTTTTGCTAGCGTCCACGCGGCAAGTGACATTGTTAACTGCGCGAGATTCCTTCAAAGTAGTGCAAGTCACTATTTTCTCTCCTTTAGGCTCTCTGACAATAACCCAAGGTTTCTCAGCGCTTATTTCCCTAGGGAACCTGAACTGTAATCTATCTTCTGGCATAACAAATCGAAGGCGGTCACGAGCACCCCGAGCTCCTGCACTCGTAATGAAATGACGGCCTTCCTTAGAAGCTCCGCTTTCATACCATGTTCGGACATCTTCCTCGCAGGCTACTACCCAAAACTGTGGAGTCAGTAAACCAGCAGCGCGACACACTCGCATCAATTCCAATGGGTCGTCCAGGGTGACTACATCTCGAGCGCTCGGCACGAAACATTGGCATCCGATCACTTCGAGATGTGGCTTCGCCAAAGCGTCGTAATATGCCGGCGTGGATGAACTAACAGGCACATAAAAAACCACTGATTCTCTCTCGACAATTTCCCTTAACGCTCTCGCATAAGCCAGTGGGTCAGCGGGATTCGGGCGAGGTACTGTGTAGAACCTATGCACTGCTGCCGAATATTTGAGCAGGGCAAACTGTCCTTCGATTTCGAATGCAACCACTCGGGCACCGGCCGAGTGGAAATTCCTCGCCAAATGTAAAGCTTGCACACAGCTACCTCCACTGATGAGCACAGTGCGAGGCATCTTCTGGTTCTTCGAACTGATGAGACGTCCTAACATCTTGAAGACACCGAGAGGACACTGTACACACTTCCAAAAAATAAACAATGAGGCGGCAATCCATAACGTGGGCAGCACTACTAAAATTTGCTTCCAGGCGGGGTGCGATATAAAACTGAGTAAGGACAGCAGCGGTCGCAGCATCATGCGCGGGCCCCAGGTGAGGATCTGGAGCAGTCGCGGGAGCGTTGGTGGCCGTTCAGGAGATACAGCTCGCTCTTCTGGTATGAGGGAGAATGTGGAGGAGAAGGAGCGCCTTAAGGCCGTGAAGGGGGGCTGCTGGTGAGAACATCTTTTAACACGGGGTGAAAACACGAGCTCGGTGTTGGAGCGTGCAAGGCGGCTATACTCGGGCGCGCAGGCCGGCATGTCGTGGCGGTACTGGCGCGCGCGCCCCCCGCTGCGGCATATAAACTGCCGCGTTATCTCGCTACGCCGCCAGCGCCCCTCCTCACCATTCATCTTTGAACCCAATTAACGATACAATATTTTTTAAAGAACCAGTGGGATGTTAAGAATACGCAATTTTATGACTAAAAGACTGTTCTAAGTGCTGAGGTAATTATAAAGAAAGGCGGGTAATGGAGATATTATTTTAATGGCATCTTCAACAATTGACTATTTGACAAGTGTCAATAAACATTATCTATCTAAACAGGTAATCATTTCCTAATCTCACTGCACATAACATAACAATATCCTAGGTAGTAAGGATACACATTTAATAGGAACTACCAAAATTTACACAATAAGCATTGGTGACCTTAACATTTAAACTTTGTCTTTTCTATCTATGAATATTAAATGCAGAATATTTAATAAAATGATTATAGATTAAGGCTATTATTGCTTCGAAGGATGTTACTTCAAGATACTTCACCAATAAAATGCATTAATTTGTATGAAATGATCCAGCTCAGATAAAAAAAATACATGCTTAATTAAATGGATAAATGGTACAATCTAATTAATTTATTTATGTTCCTTGGAAGACACAACAAGATGATAATTCGACACATAAAGATCAATCTGATAACTCATAATTACTTGCATCAAATAGTGCAGGCATATCATTCAGATGTATGCTATGAATACTGGTTAATGGTTAACTATAAGTATTATAATATTTTAATGCCTTCCTACAAGTGTCCCCGAAGGGATAGGCAGAGGTGTGCAATAAGAAACCTTTTTTTTGCCAGAGATGTCTCTGGCAAAAAAAAGGTTTCTTATTAACATGCCATGTGACAGATGTTGAGCCCATCTCCATTTCACAAACACAACACTACATACATTTTTTGATATGCAGGTTGCAGTGTAAAGAACCTCATTGGTACAATCTGGATCCAAACTTCTAATCTTGGCATTGCAGGCGATTGAACCACTTGGTCACCATGGCTTATAACAAATATAATATTAACATCTCACCAAGCAGATAATTTTATACACAACACAAAAAAGGGTCACGCTATGTACACGGAACTAAACAACACAATGAGAATCATAACATTGTGAGTTTAATAATTGTTATAAATATAATAATTAATCACATGATAATTAATAACTTAACAAGTGCTCTCACATTACATACATTTGCAGAATCCTGTACAGAAAACAATATTACTACAACAAGAACTCCAAACTGCATTAATCCTAAAAAATAAGATTTAAAATGTCCATAAAAATAGACTTGGATGTTTAAAACTTGTGACATATACACAGAAATTGATATATGTATATATTATAATAGCTCAACATTAACAGACTATACAATGAAAGGTAAATCTGTCTCTTTCAACTCTATAGAACCATTCTTACACACTATGTGCAGCTCATTCTGTGGTTCCTTTTCAAATCTAAACCTCTTTGGATGTGAGTCATCCATAAACCTGCCAAGTTTCATGATTTTTTCATCAACTTTAATGTGCTCAGCTATTAAATTTGTAGCTGGCAAGTTTTTGAGAATGTCAGGTATGAGCAACTCAACCTTCCCCTTTTCATGAATGAAGATACTACTTTTGTCTGTCAATTGGGAAGCATGCATAAATACATCCCCACTTTTCAAACTAGCAACCAGGTTCCCAGAGAATCCAGTGATATGCAAGTTTCCTTGTTGGATCACATCAATCATCACATATCTATGCAAATGGTCCAAGTGTATATTACCCATGAGTGTTGTGAAGTGAGACTTGTCACTGTAACATGACTTCACTAGAATTGGTCCTGCATGTGTTGTCACAACAAATGTATTGGCCATTATGTTGTGACATTTAATACCAGAGTTGACACCAGTTTTCAATTCTATAGTTGAAGCCTGCAGCCTGCCATTAGTGAACACCTGACCTTCTGAACTCTCTACTCTGATGTGTTGAGCCTTGAGGTCAGACACATTCACGGTTCCCTTCTCTGTTTTTACTAAGAACTCTTCACCTTCCAGTTTTGACATATGTACAGAGGCTTCGTCGGTCGTAGTGACCTGCACCTTCAATTGGTAAGGGACTTGGACCACGCACACGTCATTCCTGTCGGAAGACGTCTTCTTATTAAATAATTCCAAGCGCTTAGACGTCTGTTTCACCTGAAAATCACTGGTATCTTTTCCCTCGCTGTATAATGTCATGGTCAGCTTGTCGTGAGCCTTAAGGTCGTTGACATCGATCGGTTGTACTTTAACGTGAATCGGACTCTCGATAAAAATACTGGTAGTTTTGTCAATCGTTTTCTCCACCGTCCTAATCACATTCAATTTTTTTATATCGGGCAAATTGCTGAAATCTGCAACAGTTAACCTCAAAATCTTGAGGCACTTATGTAAGACTCGTTGTCCCTTTAAAGCAAACATTTTGCGTTCTTTCACTGACTCTATGGATTATAAAATCATTGTAGTCGTAAGATAATTGAATTATTTGAATCTCATTTTCGTACCCATCTACAGAAATCAATCAACACCTGACTTTGACATATGACAATTCTGTTTTTAAAATCAATACGTTCTGTTCTATGTTAATGTATTTAATACACTTACATCCTATTCTTAACGGTATACGAGAGTGCAGAACAAAGTGATTGCCTTTTGATTTTTATATGTATCTATTTAATCTTATATTACTTATTTCACCGAAAAATTTGCTACAAGTAGCAGTCGTAAATTCGATCAACGAGCAAAAGAATTTAACTTTTTTGCCGCAACAGTGTTAAGCACTCAAAAATGTATATTTACTATTAATTTATTAAAAAGTCGTGGTGGCCGAGTCAGTGTTTTTTTAAGATTTTTTTATTTAAAGAGCTTAAATACAACAAAATTAAACAATAAACGATTACGCTATACCCACTGAACGCAGCCACATTGAACATATTAACAATTTAAATAAATATCCCTAATTTATATCATGCAGAAGAGTGCCAAAAAGGCTTACGGTATTGTGCAAGTGCTAAGAGTATAACATAACGTAAAACATACGAATCGATTTGTGAATACGAAATATGTGATTTCAATCACAGATTCCAAATCTAATACTACATCTGTAAAGTGCGTGAAAATTGATTATTTTCTATACGTCAGAACTGACGTTCGATTTTCTTTAAAATTTTTACATTGAAAATAAAACATAATAAGACAACAAAGAAAGAACTGAAACAAATCTTGATAATAGAATAAGTTGTATTATTGTATTTATTGAGAGTTACAATAAATTCAAAAGCTCGTAAAATGTATAATAATCGAGCTTTTATTAAAAAAATGAATGCAGATCTGAAAAGAGCATTTGCTCGTATCAAACCTGTGTGTGATGTCCTAATGAAGTGCCCAACGCAGGAATCCATAGATCAATTTGTTTGCAACGTTTTTGAGATGAAGAAAGATGATGTTCAAGAGCTGCAGCAGTATTTATTGTTTCCACTTATAACTCACATTAAATCCAAAGAAACTGAGTGAGTTATAACTATGCAATGTTGTTAATAAATATTTTCAAATTTCGAACACTTCGTAAGATTTTTTTAAATATTTTATAGCAAAGTGAAATGTGGTGTGTCATAAATAATTTTGGGAACTTTGTTATATTAAGTAAACTCGGCTCATGGAAATATGAAATCAAAAAAATTGCTGAACAATTTTAACGTACATATTGTAATCACGAGTTCTCTCCTAACTTACCTATTAAATAAAATTTTGCCTTGTCTGTTCCTTAGGATCAAGCATGAGTTACAGTGGAAAATAGCTGATGGAATAAGGACAGTAATAGAAAAAGTCACGGTAAACAGCTTTGAGATGTGCATGCAGATAGAAACAGGCCTACTAAAGTTAATTTTTGACAACTCTAAGCCAGGCATGAGTAAGTATAGCTGATTTGAACTAATGCCTTATGCTATGCAAAATTAACTGACAGAGATGTAGTGGTGTTTGCTCCCCTTATAATAGTGCGGTTAAGGGTGTTTTTTTTTTATATTTAATGAATCCAACAGAGTGATCCAAGCTTATAGAGCCAGTAATTTGTTTTACATATACTGCTATGTATGTAACTGTTTTTAGTTAACTAATCCCCAATTATAAATAACTAGTAACTAATCTGTGACTATACCTTAGATACAACTTTGAATAAATCTTAAACATATGTTAAGTAAAACTGGCAGGAAAATATCCCTATCGAACAAAAACCCAGTGAAATCTTAATATTAAACTTTAACACATCCTAATACGGAATTCAATCAAATAGACAATATCGCAAATGTGTGTTTCATTCTTTTTGTAAGATTATATGTATGTTAAATCTATGAGCAAGTGATAAAGCAAATCACCCAGAAAATACACACTTGAATGCTTTTAAATGTGGAATAATGATTAAATAAATAATCATTTTTATGAAATCATTGAATAAATAAATGAATGAAGTTTTTAAAGTACTGATTCCTTACAGTCGCAGATGTGTCTGAAGAGCTAAAAAAAAGTGTAATGCAGTGTCTGACTGCCCTAATGCTGAGCTTAGAGAACAAGACCAGGGAGAAGCTCCTCAGGACGCACATGCCTCTCATTGCTCAAGCCGTGTTTGTCTCTGTTCACATTGCCAAGTTGGAGAAACTTCGGGCGCTCAGGTAAAGGCTTATACACAAGTTTTTTATATATATGCTAATACATTTTATTATTATTTATTACATTTTCAATGGTATGTTTAATGTACTTGTAAAGGATTGATTTATCTGAATACTGTGTACAGACTGTACAATATTTATGAATTTTTTTTTTGGGCTACCCAATGAGGGACTACGTCTATACCTTAATAGGTATGGCTTAATGCGCACTTGAGAGACAAAAGAAATTAGAGCTTCAGTCTTAGAGTAAATGACCTAACATATAGCCAAATTATGAAGGAACCATCTGAAAGTTTCCCAGAAGGGGTTGGCGGAGGTGTATAGATGGCACCCACACACCCACTTTCCGCCAGAGATATATTTTAGGTGCCCAGATGCAGTATTTTAAGAAAAATAATATTTTTCATATCCATTATACCAGGCTAGCAGCAATACACAGTGTAACAGCCCATACAGCAACACATGAAGCTTTAGCTGAGTACCAAACTCCAGGGTCCAACCTGGAGTCGTTGACCGTTGAGGTGCTGTCGAACATACTGCCTGGAGTGTTGGCAGCGCTTCAAGACGTGGCTACTTGCTCTAACAACCCGGGTCACGCTGTTGTTGTGGTAAGGTTGGCATGTCTGGATTAACTTTAATTTGTTTTGTACTACGACTTCTGAAAGAGTGTCGAATAATACAGAGGCACAAACATTCAGTTGCCTAAGGTCTGAATATGCTGCAATCTATTTGGCTATTTGGCTAAAGAGTATTATGTTGATTCCAGTTTTCTCTAAACTAAACATGACGGAGACCATAGTAAATGCATAGTATATTGAACTCTATGACCAAGAGCAGTAGGCTGATTTTAATTTGCTTTCAAAACATGTGAAATTTCATTCACATGACATTCGTCTTGTTACCGTGGTTTCTGGGCCCTTCCGAAAATTTTCGATTAATAAAATTGAATTATATTTGATTGTGTTAAATAATTTGCAGGCGTCTCTAGTAGCCATCCAGCGGATACTGTGCCTCACGATGAACGACAGGTTCATAGCAAAGCCAAATAAGATCACTGCTCAGGACTTTGTCAAAATGATCAAAACCAAATCTAAACATAAACAAGACAAGACAGATGTAAGCAGTAAGGGTAATTTGTGATGTAATAAGTATTAATAGTGATTAATTCAATTATATTAGAGTTAAATGCTTCTCACGTGCGTGGTCCCTGAAGGGGTAGGCAGAGGTGGAATTATAGTTCTTCCGATTAAGATGTCAATGTGAGAGATGACCTTTTATTACCTTTGACCTTTACATACGTCTTTGAATTTCATCCCAAATAAAAAAAACGTTTCTCTATTTTAAAGTAAGTATAGTGGAAAATTCCCATTCTTTCAATGCTCTTCATTACCCGAAGGTTAGACTTAATAAAAAAAAACAGTATCAGTTAAAATACACTGGATCTAAATAAGGTTAATGTAAAATAAACCTTGTCGTTGTACGTTTTAGGTAAAAGTCCCAAAGACGTGGCCCGAAGGTCGCCGGAGTGGTTCACGATGGCTGGCGAGAAGCTGACAGTGGTCACCAAGAGCCTGCTCATCCTCGGCGGGCATGAACACTTCAAAGTCCGCAAGGCGCTCGCAGTCTTCTACGCGAAGCTCCTACATGAATGCAATGTGTGAGTACCCTCCATTATGGAACTTTTTGATCAATTGACATTGACAGTGCTCGATCGATTCTAAATAAGCAGTAAGACTGACAAATAGTTATACTGTGTTGGCAGCATAATGGGACTAATCCCTCTGCTGCCAACACTGTATAACAATCCTCCCCCCTCCCAAAGGAGCTCATTACTGGAAACCTTATTCACCGCGTAGGAACAAAACCAAAAAAAATTGTTATTTGGCTCCGGACTTCTATAAGGTTAAGGTCCCCAGTCGGGCAGCTCCAAATTCGAACGGGAAACCCGTTATGCCCTTGCTCTCTTGACCTTGACCTTGCTCTTGGCCAGCTGAGCTCCCCACCTTAAGCCGCGGCCCTAACAGTGTCCGCCTAGCACGTGTGTAAGCTCCAGCCCCACCATAGCCGGGCTGGGTGGCTAGTGTCCGTGGTGTGCAGCACGATGCAGCCGTCGGTGTCGCTGGCGCTGGACGTGCTGATCTCTCTGGCGCGCGACGCGCACCCCGAGGTGGCGGCGTACTGCGCGGCGCAGGTCGGCCAGCACCTGGCGCCCGGCGACGACGCGCTCGACGGCCTCAGCGACAACCTGTTCGCGCTGCTCACCGGCCTGCCGCGCGTGCTCAACAACGTCGGTACGCCACCACACCATCACACCATCACACCACTACACCGACCATGGACATACCTGCACACTTTCCCGTTTACCGTCAATACGGCCTTTACGTGAAACTACAACTCATGGTGTCTTCTTTAAAGGCAGGCCACGCCCCTCATAAGCACGCAAGCGCACCAGGCTCGAGCTGACGTGGCAGCGTGCGTTCAAATAATAAATCAATTTTTTTTTTTTTTTTTTATATGTACAAAAAAAGGAATAATATTCATTATACCTTGTCCGCTACCGCGTCAGCCCCGAGCGACTAGTTTTTGTTACTACCATTGAGGTGGCAAACAAGGTTACCGCCGCCTATAGTCGCTTGCAATACCAGTTCGGTCGGCCTTTCAAAATCACGTGTCAAACTAAACAAACTGTTGAAAGTCTGAGGATTCGCAGATTATACATTAACTATTGAATGTTAAATTCAAAGATGAAGTCCGCAAAACGTCTGCGCTGAACCTGCTGTACGGGTACATCCGCGCCATGTGCGGCCCCGAGCGGCCCCAGCGGCTGACGGCGGCGCTGGGCGTGCACAACAACATGCACAACCTGTGCAACGCGCTGCTCGAGGCCGCCGCCCTCGACTGTCGGCTGGCGCTGCTCGCGCGGCAGCCCGCCGCAGGTACGCTCCCCGCGGCTGGGTGGTGGGGGGTGGGGGGGGTCGGTGTGACCGCAGTGTGCGCAGGCGTGGCGGCCGTGGGCGCGGCGGATGCGGGCGCGGTGCGCTCGCCGTGGTGCTCGCTGCGGCACGTGCGCGGGCCCAGCGAGCTGCGGCTGCGGGCCACGTGCCTGGCGCTGGGCGCGGCGCACTGCTCGCAGCTGCTGGCCGACCGCCTGCTGGCGCCGCCCTCCGCCGAGGGCGTGTACGTCGTCAACTGGATGGCGGCCGGTAACGCGCCCTACGCTAGGATATACTGCACATTTGGTCGATTGCCTGATTGAAGGCCGCTTTCGAAAGTACTTATCTTTAACACACCTTTTTGTTGTGCAATTCGAAATTATTGAATTGCAAAATAAGAGTGTGGGTTTGGGTGCCATTTGAGTCATCTGTCTATCGATATGAACAAGATATGAATAAATCGGTATCCCCCTTTTGAATTTTCACTGTCTGTTGTAGCATGTTCGTATTGTGCGTGTCGCGAACACGATCGATTAAGTAGATAGTAGTTAGAAGTGGCCCAATGTAAAGCTACATGCTAAAGTAGTTGGGCTGTAGCTCCAGAGTCGTCGCCGAGCCTCGTGAAGCGCGTCATCAACGCGTACATCGAGGAGGACGTGTGGTACTTGCCGCTGGAGGTGGGCGCGGCCGAGGCGCCGCTCACGAAGGACGACACGCTCGACGTCAGCGTCTACAACCCCAGGGCCTGGGAGAAGGAGACCGTGCCCGGTGAGACCATGTACTCGGTTTTAGGTCCTATTGTGTTCTGTACAAGACTAAAATTCGCGTGACTGATTATACATGATAGCTGAAATCGACTGACGAAAGCACAAATGTCGAGTCCATTGCCGTTTATTAGAGTGTCTACGAATACTTCTTTGAAAATTCAAAGACATTAAACTGCACAAGAAACCCGCATACATCTAAGAATATTAATTCTGTGCATTTTTATGAAACGATACAAACCGTACTTTGCCTGTACAAAAACTATAGAATTACTGAAGGCAAGGACAAAGTTTGGTCCCTTCGCTGTATACTGAGCAATGAGAGGATGTGAAGGTCGTCTGGGCTCGCAGGGCTATATGAAGGCACGACAGAGACGCGGTACACGGACGTGAGCTACCGCGCGGCTCGGGCGTGTGAGTGGGGGCAGCCGCGCGGGCTCCCGCCGGGCGCGGCGGCGCGCCTCGTGGCGGCGGCCTGCCTGCGCGCAGAGGGCCTGGGGCTGCTGGCCAAGCGGCTCATGGCGCACTACCAACCCTTCCTGCTCAAGACGCTGTGCCTCGTGCTCGAGCGCGTCGGTAAGGCCCCACCTCACATTATATGCTATAGAGGTTCCATGTGCTCGACAGTATGTACGCAACAGGAAGCAGTTGTTCGCTGTGCCCGCGAGCCGCATTGCTGCGCAAGCGCACCTTTCTGTGCCCTCACATAATATGCTGTCTCGGTTCCATATGCCAGTATGTACGCAACAGGTAGCAGTTAATCGCTGTGCCGCGAGCCTCATTGCTGCGCGGGCGCACCTTCTGTGCTCTTAACGCTCTTCTGGAAAGATATCCGGAATGTGATCTGTTTACGAGATGAAATGAGGCAGTATGAAAGTGTGTTTCTATTAGTATAAGTGGTCTTGTGCCGTTCGAATATGAAATAAATAAAAATAATAATACAGTTACCACCGTTTCCAAGAAAAAACATGTCGAGAGAAATCAGTGGTGTTGCATCGCAAAGAAATTACACTGCTTCCGAGTGCTGTGTTGTGTGTGCGCTGTAGTGAGGATGCCAGTGCTTGCAGAAGTTGGATTAGTTCCCTCCCTCCCTACACTGCTAGTGCACTAGGCCATTCATCGAGGTTGGTAGCTTTAGGTACGGGAACCGTTCACTGTCTGGCGAGCCGTATAATTATTTGCCAGTTTTGTGGTAAGTTCCATAACGGTGTTCGTATTAAATATGCAGTTAATTATTTGCCAGGCAGCAAATACGAGATGTTACACTTGGCCGGCCTGAAGGCCATTAACGACATCGCCACAGCGTGCGGACACCCATCCGTCGCCGAGCTGATCAAGCACAACGCCGACTATTTCACTAGTCAAATTACTGGAAGACTGAAAAAGGTACAGGGTGTGATGAATGTGGATGAAGCCAAAGAAGCAGACGATGAGTAAGAGACTCAGGATTATATGTGACTTTAGGCATAACATGGTGAAAAGCAGCATTGAGATATTCACCCCCTTTATATATCTATACTATACATAAACTGTATGTGTGTGTATACATATTTTTAATGTCAAATTTAACCGGTTCTTTCCAAAGGCATGTGAAAATAAAACAAAAAACGATTTTTTTAATGTGCGTTACTATGGTTGGTTGTTTCGGCTCATCCAAAACGGCGGGACCGATTCTGACAGGATTTCCACTGGCAGATAGCTATATTAAGGAATATTATTATAAGGAAACTTAGTCTTTAAATTTTTATTCCATAATTAAATGTGTGCGACTTAAACCGCACAGTTAGTATACATATACAGGGTGACTTAGGAAATTGGAAAGTCCCCAATTGTGACATAGGTCACGATCAAAGGAAGCAGGAAAAAAACACTCTCGATTGTAATAATTTTTACATTATTTTCGCATATGTATGATATAACGATAAACTTATACATTAATTTTTTGTCATTAATAGTTTCTGACAAAAAACCCATATAAACATTCGGTTTCGGAGTGAATAATTAGCCCTTTCAATAATGTTGTCATTTTGTTATATTCGGAGCAATTTTTTTTCCGTTGTATACGACTATATGTACCTGTAGATGGCAGTATACTCCACATAAATAATGTGAGTTTGAACTATGTGTCATAGGCGTGGAGCTGCCAGTCGGCGTTGCAGATACTGTCCGTGGTGATGGAGTACAGCGACGCCAGCATGCTGCCCTGCCTCTACGGCATTGTGCAAGACGTGAGTCCAACGTTATACACATCGTGTGTACACACGCCCAACTAAAAGCTATACACCGATATAGCGATATAGTTATATACCGATGTCTATGTATTAATGTGTATATCTATCTATATATTTAAGCATTCCGTTGTCTGGTGACCATAACATTTGCTTAAATTGGAGCTTGGTCGATTTGTGTGGAATTGTCCCAAGGTGTTAATTTATATTATGGATTTCATTCACGAACACGCTACCCACTATTCTTCCCTATAGTATATTCTCTTCCCTACTCATTACCTATGAGTGCACACGCACACTACAATAAATAGAGCCGGGTCATACTCCCGCGACCCTTCGACTAGAATGGGCGCGTCTTCGTGGATGGCATTATCTATAATGATATAAAGCAAAGTTTAACTTTCCAGGTGCTCGTCCAAAGCTGCGATAAGTACCACAACAAAGACTTATACGCTTACTTACAAGTGTTCTTGACGTTCGTGGAATGTATACGCAAGTGGTTCCCAGCCGACAGCCCTCCCCTACACGCCCCCCATAAGGCTAGTAGCCAGCCAGACTTGCTGCGAGACGTCAGGGCGTATATCCAGAACAACGAAGAGGCGGAAAGACTGCTTAGTAATAGTGATTTAGAGAAGGTCTCCGGCAAAAGTGTGGAGGAGATGTACAGAGAAGACATGAAGAAGAAAGAAGAAGACATGTTGGACTATGATGATGAAGTTGCGCGTGAGTTGTTTCTTTACCAGCTTAGCCGACTAAAAGCGCATCTATGTACATTACAAGGTTTAGGGGTACTAATCCTCTCTAGGCTTACTTGTTGCGTCCCACTCACACATGTTTCCATGCGTTTCACACCGAGTCCCACATAGGATAGGTAGGAGTAATGCGCTAGTTGTCTCTAGGCCTTACACACCTCTTTCGTTTCAACCACTTTCATTAGTCTCCTCATACGTTCCAAAACACTTTCACTTGTAAGCAAATAGGTTATTTTGTGCTCTTATACTATTCTTATGGGGCCACGTCGACGTTGATGGACAGTAAACGTCTGAGCAAGAATGCTCGAGTAGCTGTACACGACGCGATATTGTACACTATCCTGGGTCAGTCAGAGGAAGTATGAAAATAGCATAAATGCAGTTGAGATGCATTGAGAGCATTCTAACTAATAATTAGCTTATAATAATTACTTCACTTATGTAAAAAAATATGTCCCAACAGCGGAGAAGCAACCCTTACCTCAACACATAACAGTCACCATATCGATCTTGAAGCGATGCCTGAACTTCATAACGTCACGGACGCGTGATGAAACTATATTAGCACTACAAATATTGAACCAAGGTCTGCCAATATTGGGCCAACATGAGGACGAGCTGTTGCCTCTAGTTCACTCGATTTGGTCCCCGTTGGTGACCAAGTTTGCCACCAATGAGCCGCCTGTTATGAGGAAGGCATTAGATTTGTTGGTCACCATGGCCGCGCTCTCGAAAGATTTCATCAGGAGTCGCATTGTCAAGTAAGTGCAATTGTATAGATGACAGTGTACATTGTATTTTATTCTTTTAGTTTTTTTATATGCTGGCAAGGTATTGGACCCAATTGTGATTGACACACTTGTGCAATTTTCTTAAAACAATATTTCTCTATTTTATTTCATATTTTGCATGCAGAACAACTGATCATCAACATTAATTAAGTCTCTTCATACAAGCTCGCGAGCTAACTTCCAATCCTTGAGATATGTTGATATAATTTGTATCCCTACGTGACAAAATATAATGTTCCAGGGAAGTCCTTCCACACGTGTACCAGTTCCTAAGCAAGTCATCGCAAGAGAGCTACCTCAAGGACGTAGGGTCTGCCTACCGCAGCAGCCAGGCCTTCTCCCTGCAGCTGGCGGCGCTGGACGCGCTGGGCCGCTTGGCGCCCGACGTGGGGCTGCGCGCCTCCGCATTAGACGCCGCCATGGCTACTGTCGACGTCTACCTCTCTAAGAACCAGCCCAAGCCTTTACAGGTGACGCCAATTTTGCCACTTACCCGACAACCTCTCTCAATCTGAGCTAGTATCAGTGTAGTCTCAAAATATTGAAGTTTTAATCAAATACTAAACTTAACTTGAGTACCTATACTAACACATGAAATTAGAACTTAAATGGACAGCTACAAAAAAGTGTTTGAGTACTTGAAAATCTCATAGCGACACGTTAATTTCGTAGTCATTTTCAGTCAAAAAATATCAAAACTCAAAGACACTCAATGCCCTTAGTGGTAAATCAAATAGTCCTTTGGCTTACCTTACCGTTTGCTTACTACCTAACAAGTGCCTGGCTGGGGGCCCTGGTTAAGAAAAAGATCCCGGAACTCATACAAACAAACAAACATAACATCACGCTGTCTCCGCCAGTCCGCAAGAGACCTCTTCACACATGCATGCCGGTTACGAGTACTCCTGACATTCTCATTCAGGAGTTCAAAACTAGTTGTGAACGCGATGAATATCCTTACAGGCATCAGCGGTGACCTTCTTCAAGGCAGTCCTGGAGTACGATTACGGCGCGGCGTGGTTCCACCTGCGCAAGCTGTGCGCCAACGAGCACGTGCTGACTCCACCCAGTTTGGACATACACTTGGAGCCCGTCGCCGGCTCGCCATACGCGCCTACCAACAAAGACTACGATACTAATATTAAGCTGATATTCGACTCGACAGTGCCGTGAATTGAATGTTCTGTAAGTTAAGGTTTAAGGATACTGTGTCTATGCTTAGATTTATGTCTTTTTGCATACAACAATGATGTAAAATGGTCTATGTATTTTCTTTTTAATTTTAATGCTGTATGAAATGTATCGAATCTTAAAAAGCTTCTCTAAAGGCAAGTTAGCCAGTAGGGTGTTTTATTTTTTGTTCCGAGGAACACACAAAAATGTTGCTCCGCCATATAATGTGATCTCGAATACATGTTCTATATAAATATACTAGCGGACACGGCCATGCGTTGTTTGTACAGTTTATGGTACATTGATTTAAAACTATACTAAACTTTTAAAACAGTCAATTAAACATTAGTTATAAATATACAAATTTCCAGATAGAAAAGAAACCTAAGGGATTGCAGTTCTTAAGAAATCCGGATAAAACAAGTGTGAGGCGTATGCCTACACCCTAATTTAATTAAAAAAATTGCATCTATAAGCATATTGATAAGCCGATTACAAAAGATACCGTCAGATACGAAATTGAAAAATGAAAAACTGTAATTTCGTTCAATTATGAACAATACGCACAATTTGTTAAGACAATATCCGCCGCAGTTGGGCTATGCAGAAGCTCAAAACAGTGCCAACACAAAACTAGCGCCAAATGAAAGAATACAATTATTTAACTTTATTTTAATACAAAACATGTCACAGAAAACAAATACCCATAATCTATACAGTAAATACGTCTATTGCGATCACGCTCACATCTAACTCAGTCTAATACATCAGCATGACATTATACAAGTGTGCTAGGCTTACTTACGAATTCTCACAATATTCTAAGATATGCAAAAGATAACAGGATTAATTTACTACTTCAAACAAACCAACTTATACAGAGTCACAAATGTAATATCTTACCAAATTGATAAATATAATAAAAAAAAATTACTTGAACCAGTTTGTAACTAAAACCATTAACACCGCCAATAAACATCGGGATTATATATTTATTTTTGTTCGTCATTGATTTTAAGAGAATACAAGTCTTCCTTCATAAGATAAAAAACTTCATGATACATTGTGATGACGTCATTCATACGGCACGGGACTCGTACATACTAGTTAACTGACGGCGAATTGGCAGCTGTCATTACATCGCGATAATGATGGCAAAGGACACCAACGATTCAGCCACATGGATGACGTCAAATTTTGTCTCTTTTTGTAGAAGTATGCTAGTTTTAATCTAGTGTAAGAAATAGTAATTGAAATTAAAATTGTCTAAGCACATTAATATTTTTGAAAAAAGAATCAGAGTTGATGGTGTAGACATTTCCATGTATTTTTGGTTTGATCGGTCATCATAACAATTTTTAGATGTGAGGTGTTAATACATGCGTATTGTCTCCCTGACCCTATAACAAAAATGATACTTCCACACCTTTACACTTAAATACAAATTACAACTAAATCTGTTTTGGTAACATCTCGCCTACTGTTTACAGCCTAACAAACTGCCATTGAATATTGAACTTTGGAAAATAGAAGTTAGGTTTCAGAATCAATCGTCGCGTCGTGTAATGTTCACATTATAATAATACTGAGATAAAGAAATATTTATCTGAAATGTATTTACCGATCACTGATTATTTTTGAAGTAAACAACTACAAAGTTCAGTATCCAATGTATCGATAGGTTTCAACTCTAAATAAACATGTGATTGTAACAAAGTAAAACAATGTATAGTGGAGTAAGTCAAGTCTGGGACTATCAAACTGAACTGTACGGATAAAAATCGATTAGTTTTTATCTTTAAGATAACCAAAAAACACCAATAAATAGTAGTGATAGAGTGCATTTTAGAAAGATGCTGAATTCATTTTAAATACATTAATATAATTGTATAACAATGAGTTTGAACCAAATTAAATGTTTATAAACAAAAATGAAACGCCACTTAACAGTGTTTTTACAGTATACTGCGCAAGCAAATACTTACTTAACGTAATATTTTATAAAGGCATCTTATTGAAAGTCTGATAACACCAGTTGTTTTATTTTCCGTTTCTCTCCATTATTATATCCTAGTACTAAGAATGTAGACTGTTAAGGACTATCAAAAGGGGTTATGTGAAGCAAATACCGTTAAAAGTATTCAGGGAATAAAGAATGGGATCCTTGATCACACCCGAAAGATTAAATGTAGGTATTGTAATAAATCTGAGCGTAGTAAAATAATTATTATTTGAACATTCCGAAATTGTTCAGTCATGAAGCTATAACAAAGTGAACCCTTAAACCTATTCAATATATAATACAAAATGCAACGAAAACGAAATAGAATATAATAATCCAAATCACATGGATTATCTGCAGCGGCGACGTTAACGGCACGTCAATGAAAACGCATTCACACAATTCAGTCACCGAGTTTTACAGTTTAAGGTGTCCAAAAGGCTTTGTTTCGAATTAACGTTTTGCACAATTAAATGGAACTTTGTGACCAAGTATTATCATCGCAGTACATGTGTATATAGAGTACAAAATCGCGGATAATCTATATCTACCTCTAATGTCGCCGCTCGCCTAAAGCTTAGGACTCGCACATAAATTCACATGCGTATTCGTCTATGGCTATTTTCTGATCATTGTGTCTAAGACAGAAGTAACAACAGACATAAAATATACTAACGAATTATGTCATCTGTTTTTTCGTAGTTGCAATAAATACACATAAATTTCCTAAATGCTACGCTGAAAGATAAATTATAAAAGCGATATTCTCACATTTCGTCACCTTACAAATATTTTAATATTTAGGATCTTGAAAAAAATAATTAAAATGTTAGCGTGCAGGGCGTCTTAGCGTATAGCGAACGATGATTTTTAAGAGGCTGTATGGTCCATAGTCCTCCAAATCAATAAAAAGAGAGATTAAAATTAGGAGAGGTCTTGTTTCATTAATTTATTTCACTGAGGCCTAACATAACGTGTTTAAAGGAATTGCAATTTCAAATAACTTTACATAAAAAAAATTGTGACTAAACACTATTATTAGTGATCTAGCACAAACAAGTTGAGTTCCCATAAAACTATGACATTATGACACTATGACAGACTTCTGAATACTATGTAACCTATTTTCACGCGACAAAACGGCATATCAGTAATACAGTGTAAAACAATAGAAAGATATTTGCGTTAGGCCGACAGTACACACGTACGACGCAGGAAAGACGAGTTCACTTACAAATCACCGTGTCTGTCTCGCTCTGACTAATACCGTTCACTATACACTGTCTCTTTCGATTTGCCTATGGCTCGCTGTAACATGAGCTTAACATTCCCAGAGAATTTTAAAGATCTTATATACATAGATATTTTTTAAGATAGTTTAAATTACCATTATATAGTTATTGCTAAGCTGATAACGTTAAGCCACAAGGTGACGCATCCTGGAATGGTTACTTTTCGTCTATAAATTCCATATTATATATAACTCACTCAATAAATAATACACCTAAATTGCACCACCATTACATTTCATTATATTCACTGTTGATTGTAATACGACTCATCAAAATCTATACTTCCGTACTAACATTGTATGGAGGCAGAGTTTGTTCGTTTGAGCGCGCTTATCTTTGGAACTACTAATCCGATTTGAACAAATTTCTATAGATAGCTCGTTTAATTTGGAAGGTTAAGCTGTAGGCTCTATGACATCGTGTGAGCCGACAAATTGAACGTGGGTGAAGCCGAGAGCTACGGCTAGTCTTCAACACGATTTCAATTAGTTTTATTTGGTTACAAATTGGTTTACAAACCTCTGCCTCCCGTCATCGGTCTGATGTTGGAATGAACTCTTTCAAGTATCCTTAGGTAACCACTTCATGTCTTGAACTCTATCACTCATTTAGTCATATTATGTAAGTAAATCATCAAAGCAGAGTAAGTTAACTGTCATTAAAATCAACAGATATTTCTAATGAACTTTTGATCATAATTTTGATCAGAATACATGGGGTCTAATTAATTACATTACAAGTAATAAGGAAATATATTATTGTATATTGTATATGTAATTAAAATGAGAATCCTCACTGTGCAGTTATGAAACTATTTGATTACATGTTATATAAATTCTTGCTCGTCAAGTTCATAGTTGAAGTTTAGTAATAGTGTTGTTTGGACCGCGTCAGGGCGTTTTGAAGTCGGGTAAGTTTTATAAGCACACAATATGTCTTATATTGATTATGATGAACGATAAAGGTTATACATATTAGTATTAAAATACTGAATTATACTTGTTATTATCAAAAGTGTTTCTCATATTGATACGAAAACCGAACAGAATTAGCGTCATTTAAAGGTATTTCATGATACCACATACCACAATAGCGCTTATTGATACCATGTTTTTGTTAGAAAGATATTACGATAATGGAAAGAGGTTAATAGCCCAGATAACAGTCCAAACCCTTGTTACAGTCGTGGCACTCACATCACTTCCACGCGAGCTTGAGCATTTTCCTAGACGCGAAGTATTTGGTGCTGTACGAGGCGAGGATGAGGGCGCCGAGCACCAGCGTTATAAGGTAGTAGTCGAAGTCGTCTTTCAGCAGGTCGAATGTCTTTGAAGGCGCTACTCGTGTGTAGAACAGATCTGTTTAAAACATAATAAC
The DNA here is from genome assembly GCA_016069955.1 of Drepana arcuata. Classification (NCBI taxonomy): domain Eukaryota; kingdom Metazoa; phylum Arthropoda; class Insecta; order Lepidoptera; family Drepanidae; genus Drepana; species Drepana arcuata. Next base: position 14,278 of record JACCPG010001818.1, on the reverse strand, counting down.
GTACATAAATACATTTCACTAGGATAAACTTTTAGTAACAGCGCGTAAACTATATTTTATGATGTCTATATGACTAACGTATAGGACAGGGTAGCCGATTGCAAATTCGAATCCTGATTGTATTGAAGTTTTTTCGACACTTAAGTACGGTCATTAATCACACGAGCTTTACGGTGAAGGAAAACACCGAGAAGAAACTTCAAACGTTTAAGAACAAATTTAAAGACACACCTTTGTGGGAAGGCGTTTAGATATATATTTGTAGGTCATGGGTGTGTATGTGTGCGTGTGTTGCGTGTATGTGTGTGTGGGCACTGTATCAGGTAGGTTACCGAGTCCCGTGGCGAGCACCAGGCTGGTGGACTCGAGGCCGGCGGGCGCGGCATGCAGGGCGCGCACGCGCAGCAGCGAGCGGTTGTAGTTGAGCACGGCGTCGGCCGGCAGCGGCAGGTCGGGCGCGGACGGCGGCGCGCCCTCCTCGGGCCCGCCCGCCTCCAGCAGCGCCCACGGCAGCTCCACCACGGCGCCCGTCGACAGCGCCACTGGAACACACACCCGGCGTTGACCTCAGCGGGAATCCAATCCAATCAAGTTTCGCAGTCAGGAGCTCTAACCGCTAGACCGGACGGCCTAGTATATATGTATGCAGGGGCAGGGGCAGGCTACTCACGCAGCACGTGCGTGTCGGTGATGGAGCGCTCGGTGGCGGTGCGCGCGGCGGCGGTGGGCGTGGCGGCCACGATGTAGGCGGCGCGCTCCACCGACGGCGCGCGCTCGGCCGCCAGCGAGCTGAAGGCCGCGCCCGCCGCCAGCCAGCGCTGCTTGCCCTCGTACAGCTCCATCGTGGCTGCACCAAGCACACACACACACATATCACTATTAGGAATGCATTTACTATCACACACCTTTATTTATAACTGGCTGTTGCGCTTCGTTTAGGTCGAATATTAAAAGCGAACGCGATCGTGGCGCCGCCCATCGGGTCTAATTATGAATATAGCTAGACGATCCAAAGATCCATGCGGATACACAAAGGAAATCATCAAAATATTTATTTATGTCGCACCATTATCTAGTTTTTGCTAGAGCGCACTAACGAACGGCGATTGATTTGTATATATAAGAAGAAGATACATGGGTAACTTTGTGCATGTCAATAGTGTTACTGACCGATCTCAGTCCTGCGGTGTTTCTCGTTGAAGTACACGTAGGCGAAGCGGTTGTGCGAGCGCACGGCCAGCGGCGTGGCGCGCGCGTGGCGGTGCGCCTGCGCACACCACACGCCGCCCGACACCACGTCCACGCACGTCGCCACCACCGTGTCTGACACACGCACACACACATACACTAAGTCAGAACGTTCCATACAAACAAACTTTAAACATACATTTGTGGAAATTATTGTTATACTATAATCCTGGAGGGATTTTCTTAGTAATATTAGAGCGCTTAAGTATAAAAACCTAGAGACAATCGAACACGGGAATACGAAATCTGTATATAACGAACTAATAATAATTTGTTACTGGGCCAATCCTAACGAGGTAGATTTACGTAAATACCATTTCTACAAATTTTAAAGACATTTAGGTTATCTAGAGCGTAGGGTACCTTTGTGCACGGGGTCGTGCCCCTCGGTGACGAAGAGCACGAGGTTGGGGTTGATGTGCTTGTAGAGCACGCTGCGGTCGGGCAGCACGCGGCCCGCCGACAGCACGCGCTCGCCCGCCCACGGGCCCAGCGCCGCCGCTATGCGCGCCCCGCCCAGCGACACGCGCCACGTGCGCACAGCGCCCACCGCCTGCAGCGAGCACCATCGAGATCGATTGGAGAGACTCCTGAGAGCATCCCGCGTGAGTACGGCAAGAGTCCTCGAAACCGGACAGCATGAACGAAAAGACAACGTGAGCGTCTTTTTTATATCTCTGTGGCTGTCTGCCACTTCCAAGCACGCAAGCTAGCTTACTTACCTATGATTGCTCGCGCCTCGCAATCTCGTTACCGACCTTACAAAAATGTACGACTACCTTCACAACCAAATATGCTATCACGGGGTAAAGAACGTATGACTGATTGTATGTATGTAAATAATAATGAATGTATGTTGTTATAGTAGTTCATATAAATATATTAATAAAGACAAAGCATATCACAGATTTTATGTTACAGTAGAAAATTCCGATAAACTGTTCATACAAGATAGAAAAAGATAAGAAGACTGAAACTGGAACTGCGGGTTAGGAGGTTAAATAGCGAATCCCTCGCGCTTGATTTAAGTACCTACAACTCATGCTTATAAAGTGCAACTCACCCGTCCATCATATTTGAGCGCGTACCCCTGCACCCTAGCAGTCTCCCGTTCAGCCACGTAAATGAACATATTCTCTACCAGAGGCGAGGACGACACTGGCAACACCTGAATTACAAATTCAGATCAACATCAGAATATTTAAATGTTAGCCATGCATGGCAATGAGTTGCTCCTCTTGCAGATAATTTATATGTAAATTTAATATTTTTCTACCCCTACATAAAGGGAAAAAAGAAAACCGGAGAGTTCGTTTCGCCGTTTCTTCTCCTGACAGGCTGTTTTTTCTTATATTTAGTACATGACATTCAATAAGTTTTCCATGTGTCCCTTAGGTTAAATAAAGATTTTTTAGAAATTTTTTGAGATAATTTTCATAATAAATCTGGATCTCCAAAATCTTAACAAAACAATAGTTAAGTTATGAAAATGCATTTTTAATCAAAATATCAAATGTTTTATTCAACTTAAGGGACACAGGATGTCCGTCATAAAGTATGACACGTAAAATTACTATTGTTACCACCTCTTTCAATCAATAATATCTAATATTATAAAGAGGAGAAATTTTTATGTATGTTTGAATAGGCTCAAAAAGTACTGGACCGATTTGAAAAACTATTTCACCATTGGAAAGCTACATTCTCAGGACACAGGATATATGTTCCACAATTAAAAGAAAGGTCCACCCGGGCGAAGCCGGGACGGACCGCTAGTACAAAATAAGAACAAAATATACGTCGAAATAAGCTCCCTAGTTTTTTTTTTATATGGCGAAAAACTGTGATTGGTAACATAAATGGAGTTAGCTCACTTGCACATTCTCGTCGCTGTCGAGCAGCAGCAGCGCGTGCAGCTTCTCCTCGTCGGGCCGGTGCAGCAGCGCCGCCTGCAGCAGCGGCGTGTCCAGGTGCAGCGTCCTCTCGCCGACCAGCGAGCCGCGGATGGGGTTCAGGCTGACTATCAGACCGTTGCCTGTCTCCTAACATATTAATTTATTCATTTAGAAAGCGAAAGATGTAAGTCCACAGAAATGGCGCTCTACTCCTACTGCCTGACCCTCAAGAAAATAGCATGTTGTAGTAGATGTGTAAGCCTACAGAAGGAGAGTTAGAAATCCTCACAATAGTTAAAAACTAGCTTTATGGTGAAGGAAAACATCGACAGGAAACCAGCATACCTCTGAGAAGAAGTTCACTGTTCTTGTACAGAAAAACTCATAGGTCGGGAATCGAAACTCATAGGAAGATACGGATAATAAGATCGGAACTCGAACTTTTTTTTTGTGTTGCACGCAACAACTCCAACCAGGTCACAGCTCAGCTCTGTATTTATTTCGATATGTTCTATTCGAAACGGCCTTCTGGTGTCGCGGTCAAAGCTCCTGACTGTGAATCTTGTGATTGTGGGTTCGATTCCCGCTTAGAGCAGATATTTGTGTGATGAACACTAAGACTAAGGTAGTCTTAGATGTTCTATGTACTTATTTATATATATCTATCTACATAATCATTATACAAAGCAAAAGTGTGTGCAAGAAGAAGCAGAGGAAGGCCACGTTCCAACTACCTGGATCAAATAGATCGGACTCTGAAGGACGGGAACGTTAAGAGTACTCGAAACCGACGAGCATGTATGAAGAGACTGATGTGGACGAAGCGAAAGAGGTATGTAAGTCTAGAGAGAACTGGCGCTCTATACTCTCTGCCTACCCCGTTAGGGACACGGCGTGATGATATGTATGTATGTACCTATTATGTATATCGTTGTCTAGTTTCCATAGTATGTACAAGCTTTGCTTTGTACTAAGGCCGATTTGAGTGGAATTGCCCCAAGGTACTATTGTAAAATACATAAGAAAGTACGTAGTGTTACCTCGTGCTTCCCAATAATAGTGATATATGCGTCATGAGGCGGATGGCGGGCGGTTCTCCTCGTGAACACAATCACATTCTCAGTATCCAGGTTGGCATCGTAATGCATCCAAAGTATTTCACCAGATAAGTTGTCCATGCCGAAGATCTGTGAAACACAAATGGAGTATAATCTACTGCGTCTTTATTATTACTGCTCATTATCTATACAAATAAATAAAATTGTAGTGTCTGTTTGTAATATAAAAAACAACGCGTTTTACCAAATGCATATGGAAGTATACACGGTACATATTCCAAAAGATTTTTTTTACAATTTGTATCTGTCTGTCTGTCTGTTTTTTCCGGGTAATCTCTGAAACGGCAGGACCGATTTTAACGGGACCTTCACTGGCAGATAGCTGATGTTAAAAGGAATAACTGTACAATATATTTTTTGTTAAATTCCACGCGGACGAAGTCGTGGGCACAGGTAGTTCTTACATAGAAAAAGTGCAATGTACGTATGCTATACTGAAAACGTGTCAAGTCGTTACCTTCCCGACATCCGTGACCAGTACAATAATCTTGTGCAGATTGAAGTAGTCCCGGACGAGTGGGTTGGTGTGATCCTCCTTGCTGGCCTCGCCGCGCACGCTCTGCACCAGCGCCTGCAGCTGGTGCAGCTGGGTCTGCAGTCGGCGGGTGAATGCCGCCCAGATGGAGCCTACATTTGTATTATACGACCAAATTACGAAACGAAAACATCCTGCCTATTTGCGTGGTGCGAAACTAACGACAAAATTAGTTTGTTTTTGTTTTTAGGGTTCCGTACCCAAAGGGTAAGACGGGACCCTGTCACAAGCCTCAGCTGTCCGTCCGTCTGTCCCCAGGCTGTATCTTATGAAACGTTATAGTTGTAATTTTCATAGATAACGCACTTGGCCGGTTTTTTTTTACAATTTTGTCAGCAGCACAGATAGCGTAAATACATGAAGAAATTGCTCTTCTAAAAAGGCAATTTAACTCTATAAAACAATGAACAAACATTTGAACTAATGCATGTTAACTTAAACAGATGTAATGCAAAAATCACTAGGGTTTTTTTTATCACAGTGGAAAAAGGAACATTTCACATCCATTAGTAGACGGCAATGGGAATTCTAAGAATTTATGTTTAAACTATATTTTCACACCTAATTCACTACCTACACATAAAACACCCACACATTATTAATACAAGTCATCAAAACCACACTCTTGAAGCATAAGGCCACTCTATGTAACAAAAAAAAAACCTGTGAACTTTTGAATAGTTCACGTCATTTAAGTATGAACTAACAAACTCTTTAATGAAGCTCATGGTCACACACACAATACTTTCCTCTTATCTATACTTACTGTACATTTTGGCAGCTATAAAAATAAATGTTACATTTTAATGTATTTTATTCAAACCATCTTCTAAGCTGATACTTAGCAAATTCAAAATTTTACTACAATTAGTTATTAAAATTATTATAGTTCAATGGGCGAGATAATCCGTTCCTAATAATGTTTATAGATAAAACCAATTCGGGTTATTTACAACATTTAAAACTCAAGAACGGGTAGACAGATTCTGATGATCTCTCTATTCATTGAGTTTGGCGATACGAAGTTCGCCGGGTTACTTTTTTACAACAAAATTATACAATATCTCAATGTATGTTGAATTAAGTATGACTATGAACTCACCTTCTTTTTGATCAAACTCAGATTCAATAGCAGCATCCAAGTCAGATACTGGCAAATCAACGAATTCCACAGCCACAACATTGGCCAGCGCTTCTTCTCTGGACCAAACTACTCGACCTGTACGAATATTGTTAATATTTAACCAACGAAACTAGCTCTCTACTATCTCTGCCTACACATAGATCAAGAAAGGTTTAGTGTGTGTTTAAACGGCAGCTAAGTACAAAAGCCATGGTGGTCGCGCGGTTCGAATCCAGACTGTACCAGGTTCCAGTTGAGTTTTATCTGAACTCAAGTACCGTAATTAATACCACCACGGCTTACGGTGAAGGAAAACATGGAGAGAAAACCTACATACGTTTAAGAATTCAGAGTGCCCTGAGAATGAAAGGACGATATTGTCTAACTCTGCCTACCCTTTCGAAGACGGTCGTGGTTCTTTACAATAACCTACTGTTATGGTTAATCAAATCAAAGGATATTTTATTCAAAATAAATGGTTGCAGGGAGCCCTTATTGAACTTCAAAAGCCTGATCCCAAGCCCATGATTTCCAGATCTGTACAGGCCAAGGCCTTTTTGCCATCTCCTCTGTGGTCTTACAATAAGTACCAAACATATATTCTAACATGGTATAGGTATTTGCTAGTTTATTGTGTACTCACCACTGTGCTGCATCAAATGCATTGAATCATCAGCTGCGTTAACTAGTATCCTGCAGACATGCTGTTCTCTCAATGTCTTGGTGCACATAACCGCTGCCAACTCCGGTTCAGGCAGTTCTAACGAGCGATCTTCACAATGTATTTCTGTCTCTTCTTCTCCAGTTGTTGCATTGTAGGCTTTGAGAGTGAAGCCCTATAGAGGAAACACACTTACGACTTTAGTATAACATCTAAGAGAACATTAAGCATCATGTATTTCGAGAATAAACTTCCATACTGTGAAGCCAAATAGGTTTTGCCCTGTGTGGTCCTAAAGGACTTTCCTTCCGGGAATGCTCAGTCTACAGAATGAACTTTCTGTTGAGGATTTTCCCTACAGCACAGAGTTCTTCAAGAATGGTGTGGTAAAAATGCTGCAGGATCGGCAAGGTGCGAACTTTACCCTTAATGTTGGAAGCGTCTACAGGCGATGACAACCGATTACTTGTTTGTTTACCAGTGGTATGAAAAAATAAGCCTATATGTAGATCGAAATTACTCCTAGCAGGTAAATCTCGACGCGACCAAGTCTTAAATTATCCCAGCCTTTGCAAGCGCCGCCGTCCCAGGCCTAGTATAGTAGTAGTAGCATTAGTCCAGGAATTTTTTATACAATATTACTTTTACTACTTACTATTAGTTCTCGGAACCCACGATACAAGGTACATTAAAAACAAACAAATTACCTTAACATCATCAGTCCAAGTCTGCAGCACAAGAAGCCCACTGGCACTGTCAACAATTGCTACACTGGCCGACTGGTCATTGACAGCAACATTCAATGGCACAAACCTATCATCCTTCAAAATAACAATCTTCTGATCATCTATTATAAAGCCAGGTATGACGCTGTTAGCATCAAGAGTTCTCAGATTGCCTTCTTGGGACTGCAAAGAGATGTACTCTGAAAGTGGTTTGCTTAGTATTTGAACAGCATTTGATGTGACGTCTAGAGACAGGAGTAGTTTACTTTCTCCTTGACCCGAGATGCAGGTGTAATAGGGTGCGCTTAGCACACACCTGAAACAAAAACGAGAATATTAATAACACAAGAGAAGGTAATTCCATTCTATCTTGATTACATTTTTTTGCTGATGTACATATACATTATACATAAATGAATAAGCCATGCCCCTGGTTTCCCTGGAATATATTTGCTTTCTTTTTTAGAGTAAAATTAATTCTATGCGGAAATCCAACTAAACTTCATTCAGTAGTTTTTTATTTAAATAGGAACAAAAATGCTGGCATTAGATTGGATTTCCTGACATTAATGTAAGAAATATATTTCTTAAATAAAGTATAAAGTGGACCTGGAATAAATACTTTTTGGCATTTATTCCTTACAAACAATTTGACAAGAAAAAACAATCAAATATTTCTTCATTATAATACATATTATTATGGATATGTTATTACTCTCACCCATCATTAGTCCAAGCAGCTGGTAGCTTGGATGATGCGCCCCGATGTTGTCCAGTAATGAGATTGTACACAGTGACCTCAATATGGGAACCAAAGACAGGTAGCATGTGCACAAGCGTGCCATGCTGCACCCACCATTCTGACAAGTCTGCTGTCTCATCATTTTTGAGTGTCAGTGACCACTCCCACAGAAGAACACCTAGGGAACAACACAATATATGTATATTATTACACCTTCACAACTTATCAGAAGGGACCCTGAGGCGTAGGTAGAGATGTCTTATTAGTACCCATACACCCATGTTTCGCCATTGATATATTATAGGTGTCAATGTGACAGATGGCAAGTCTATCTCGATTTTCAAAGCACAACTACACATGCATCTTTAAATCTCCTCTCAAGGTTTGTTGTGTTATTTTGAAATATGATATACATATTTGTGTTTAATTGCATGAATCCATTTCACCCAAAAGGTAGCAAATTTTATCTAAGCTGGGCTTTTCTAACATATTAATATTATACTTTTGTTTAAACATTTACATTACTAGAACAAAGAAAGACATTAGAGTAGTATTGATATTTTTCTGAGATACAAATGTAAATGTCAGTGAAAATAGAATTATGCTTTCTTCTACACTTGTATGAATCACTTACCAGTGGTAGAATCCCATCCCCGCACAAGGTAAGGGTTAGCACCATTCACCGTTACCACCTTGTCAGTGACATGCAACATCTGAATGTTGCCAGGTGAGGTACTCTCAAACACATGCCGCCATACCACCTGGCCTGTTGACAAGTATCAAGATTGATTACTAGAGGAATAGAGGGATGTAATTCTAGACAGAAATGGCACTCTATTCTCTCTGCCTACCCTGTTAGGGACTCACTGTGATTATATGTATGTATGAGTGTCTAAATGGAACTGTCAAGAACAGACTCATGAAGAAGAACAGATCTGTAAGTCTAGAGAAAGCTGGTGGTCGGTCTTGTACCTCTATACTAAGCCTGATGCCCAGGCAGTAATGTACATAAGTTTGAGTTTAAAATGTTTATGTTATGGGCCATCTGTCACCCCAATATAATCACATTGAAAAATGGCTGACAATATATCAGCTCTTCAGCCTAGCAAAAAAAGTCACAAATATTAACAAGTCTGATAGACCCACTGTAAATGTATTTTACCACAATAGATATAATAATTATTGAAGATTAAGTCATGTCAAGACGCCAAAGGTTTAAAAATGCAATCATGACTTCTATGCATCTACTTATGTATATCTTACAGGCAAGGTTGCTTGTTGAAAGAAATATAAAGCAAGTAAGATGTATTAAATAAATACTGGAACTTCATGTATTCAAAGAAAAGAATAAAAATTTATGTCCCATTTAGTCAATGAGCTAGCTGATAACATCACCACACCAATAGATTATTCATAGGTGGTTAAATAAAATTCAATTCACTTACCAGTTTTCAAATGTAGTGCAGCCAGAACATTCTCTTCGGTAGCGACAATAATCTTCTTCGCTGTTGAGACAGTGTCAAATTGCGCGAATTTAATCCTCCCCACGTAAGTTTGACGCCTGAAATTAATAATTTCATTATATTAACTCCCGAAACGAAGCTAGAATGACATACAACCCGCATAACCTTAAACATTAATTACCAATCGAATTTGCCAATTTGGTCTTCGTAAATGCATACGGATAAATTTATTAAACTAAAGAACACAATAAGCCAATTTAAGTTGTTTAAACATTTAAATAAACCCAAAAAATTGGGTTTAGAATGTATTGACAACATCCCCATTTCTGGATGACTGACTGACCGAAAATAAATGTTGCTATAACAGAAAACATATTTTTTATTTACAGGCTAATTTATTGACTAATCAAAATTATTGGAGTTGTTGGTAGGTGTATCAAGCAGAGACTTGGGGTTTTTCTGGATGTCTGGATTACGTATTTCTCTATTCAAGTGTTTTTGTCGTATATTATGCCCAAAGATTACAATGTATACTGTACTATGCCTTATTAACAAGAACATTGAAAGAAGGTATACTGTTAGGTGTGTAGTGAAGTACAATTTATATCCTCACGCCTTCCCACAAGGGTCCCCGAAGGGGTAGGCAGAGGTGTATAGGTAATACCCACACACCCACTTTCCGCCAGAGGTATACTAGGTGCCAACGTGACAGATGGCGAGTCCATCGCCGTTACTCAAGCACGATTATACATACGCCTTTGAATTTCTTCTCAGACGTATGCAGGTTTCCTCACGATGTTTTCCTTCACCGTAAAGCTCGTGGTGTGACTAATCCCTGTACTTAAGTTCAGAAAAAACTCATTGGTACAGTCGGGATTCGAACTTGCGACCTTTGCGTCGCAGGCACAACCACTCGAACCACTCGGCCACCACGGCTTACTACACTGGCTTTGAAGTACAATTTGATAGTTTTATTCTCGTTGACAAACAGGGATTTTCAGTTTCACTACTGCTTAGGAGACTAAGTATGTTTCAGCACCTAAAAATATAATTAATATGTCATCATTTCAAATGTATGCGACTAAAAAAGCTAGTATCCGTGTCACGATTATAATTTTATAGAATAAAATGAAGGTTGCTATTAAGAAAAGATAAGGCATTAGGCACGCTTTTTACCAACATGAACATCACACGTTGATTTAAAATGCATATTATATTAAAATGAAGATATTGCAGAAGTTTATTGGTATTAATTTATATGTTGTAGATACTTCCAACGTCTGAATATTAACATAAAATAAGTTTTTCAGTGACGTAGTATCGTATCGAATATAGTTTCTAGTTTGTGGTTTAAATTGTCAATATCGTTTATTTAGTTTTTGGTTTTAATTGTCACCGGCAAACTTTGGTCTATTATTAGTGGTTGGAATTCGACCAAAAAATTTATATAAATGTTAAAGTAACCGTAATTTGGGAAATAATGAAGTTTTTTTTATGAGAATCATTATCTTCCGTCTAGTAGAAGGATAAACTAGATAGGAGGATGCGGCAATGAAACTAAAAAATTGTCATAACGGTTCCGTTGGTTCAAACAGGTAGTTTGCTACTAACTTTTCACTCGAGGCCTCTAAATGGGTCGGCTGTAACTCTAAAAGTTCTGGACACTAGCATATAATTACTCACAAGCTCTTGAAAAAATTGCCGACGTCCGCTTGCCGGACCTGCATGTCTTTATCGAAAAGCCAAAGGTATTCAATCATTAGGTACCTACCCACATCACGCGTCCGTGTTAAATAATACTTAGTACCTTTCACAATTAGATATATGCTCACAGTTTTCCGCCTTACACGTTCTTAAATCCGCTATTTACTAACGTCACTGGATTACCGCCTTATATTTGCTTGAGAGACTAAAGAGACTCGCGTTAAATAAAGTTGACATAGGTAGGTACGTAAAATTGAACTTTTTTCTATATTCATATTACCAAATATTTTCCAACTACTTAACGGTGGGTACCGATAAGAAAATGGAAAAATGTGAACTGACATCGTTCCTTTAAATTATAATATATGTATAGCATTACTATATTACACTACTACCTTACTTTTTACTTATACTATAAAGGCGATAGTTTGTAAGTTTGAATGTTGGATGTTTGTTGTTCTTTCACCGCAAAACTACCGAACCGATTTCAATGTTTTTTTTTCTCTCTGTTTAAGGAGTTTTGTGTCAATTTGGTACAGATAAAGTCTACAGGCTGAAAAAGGACATAGACTTTTCAATGAGAAAAAAGGGTCGTATGGGGTTGAAAAAGGTGATTAAAGTTTGTATGGAATTTTTGACATTTTTGAAGCTAGAAGCTTGCGTGAAGAGACAAAATATTAGAGAAATACAGAGAAGAATTAAGGTAGGCAGGGGCATTTACGGAGTTTTTACAAAATGTGAAACTTAAATGAACACTGAAATTTGCCAAGCGCCGTGCCGTACACAATTGAGCGCGGCGAGGCCGTCGGTGGGGAATTATGACTGTGTGTTAGCCAAACGGGCAGACCACTGTGGGAAACGCATGCGAATCAATACATATAATAAAATGGTAACGGAACGTTGTCTGTGCATTTGTGCAAGCTAATCTCAGCAACGGCTCATCCGATTTATATGTGGTTTTGACTAATATGTTGTGGTCAGCCTAACTTAACATATAACATATCCAAAATAAACCAAAATATATATGTAAAAAATGCTGCTCAGTCACTATTCTACGCGGACTTCTTCAGTTGGGTGGTTTTTTGGCCAGGGAAGGGGTAGGCAGAGGTGTATCGGTAATACCCACACACCCACTTTCCGCCAGAGGTATATTAGGTGCCAACGTGACAGATGGCGAGTCCATCGCCGTTACTCAAGCACGACTATACAAACGCCTTTTGAATTTCTTCTCAGACGTATGCAGGTTTCCTCTCGATGTTTTCCTTCACCGTAAAGCTCGTGGTGTGACTAATCACTGTACTTAAGTTTAGAAAACTCATTGGTACAGTCGGGATTCGAACTTGCGACCTTTGCGTCGCAGGCAACTGCCCGAACCACTGGGCCACCACGGCTCTTGCTCTCACAAAATAAATAGCCGAAAGAAACAATCATGCTGCTCAAAGTGGCTATTCCATGAGGTCGAAGTCACAGCTAGTAATACCTATATATAGGCGAAGAGCGAAGCGAAGGCGAAGAGAAAGATTGCAAATTCGGATGCGAATTTACGTCTGTTCGTATTCTTTAACATATTAACCAGGTGGTATTATTATCACCAGACAGCCTTTAAGTACCAAACCTTTCTCCATATTATATTTTCCAAATCCAAAGAAAGGCAAGCACGTTTCAATAAACCCCTTTGCAGTGTAGTGTGTCATGCCCTGTCTATGTCTAGAGGAACAAAACAAAGGTTGCAGACAGATGGCTGCATCACACATGCATTTATCGCATGTTCTTACGGACACCGTCGATCTATTTTGAGCAGTATTATCTGATGCATAAAGCTCGTAATAGCACGTACGGTTTTTAGAACGAGGAATTTAAGTACATTATGTGTATGTAAAGGATTGTTGGAACTTTTAAGGCTTCTGTTTAGTTGTGTTCAGTACAAGCCCTCTACACGAAGTAAGTACTTATTATCTAGTTACTTTTGTTCAGTGGCTGGATCTACCGTTAGGGAAACGTTATGTACTTGATTCCCCTGCATAATTAAAGCCCACGTATAATTTCTCGTGACTATTAGCACCGCTGGCGAGTTATTAAAAAAATAACATAATAATATTGTTATTGTATAATGATTTGTAAAGAGTAACCATGGAGTTTCTTGCCAGTTCTTCGCCATGGAGACGACCAACCCGAACCGTGCACCTTTTCCGACGTTTTATAAGTGCCTATCTAGGCCTATGTCCTATGTATATAAAAAATACATAATTTGATTTTGAAAGCTTGTTTTAGTTTAAAAATCAATTAAACTGTGATAAATTAGACCTTATAAATGTGTTGTATACCTCCTATAGGTATTTAGACGCAAGTAAACACATTTTTTAAATTAATTATGTTTGTTACGAACTTGATCTTTTAATAAGTAGGTGCTAATTATACAAAATACATATTTTAACATAACTTTGGTTTTGTAATACTAGTGGACTGGATGAAAATGAAAGCACAATGAAAGACTGACTGATGGCGATGAAACTGGCGTCGGTTTTGAGAAATTTAAGTACGTAGAGATAAGTTTACTTTTTCCACAAGGGTCCTCGAAGGGGTAGGCTTATGCTTGCGTAGGCGTAGGCTTGGGAGATGTATTTAGGTGACAGATGGCGGGTCCATCGAAGCTCTAAAAGCTGCACTTAAGTATTTAAATTTCTTATCAAAGGTAGGCTGAAGGAATCGCTGTACTTATCAGTAGTCACGCCATCCCATAAGGGTCACCGAAGGGTTAGGCAGAGGTGTATAGGTACATATTACCCACACACTCTCCGCCAGAGATTTATTTAAGTGCCAACGTGGCAGATGGCGAGCCAATCGCCGTTACTCAAGCGGCTATACATACGCCTTTGAATTTCTTCTCAGACGTATGCAGGTTTCCTCTCGATGTTTTCCTTCACCGTAAAGCTCGTGGTGTGACTAATCACTGTTCTTATGCGCAGAAAAACTCATTGTAATTAATTGTCGTTTACCTATATCCATATACCCTAATCCAGCTTATAATCTATCTCTGTGCCAAATTTCATCCGATTCCGTTCAG
>JACCPG010001815.1:0-11975 GCA_016069955.1 Drepana arcuata | reverse complement strand
GCAACTAATCGAACCACTCGGACACCACCCGTATATCTGTTTCCTATGTTATACCAGTTAATTATCTATCTCTGTGCCAAATTTCATTCAATTATGTTTAGTACTTAGTTCGTCCGTTAGTGAAAGAGGTACAAACAAACTTCCTCACAATCTTTGGCATTCACAAAGTTAGTAGGAAATTGGTTTATTTGAGTAGCTGCGCAAGCTGATATGGTAAAGCAATAGCCATGTGACAGTTCTATTGTGGATAGTATATGTAATTTCGTAGGTATTAATATATGCTGCTAGCCGTTTGGGACTTTACCGATACCTATTAATTATATTAATTAATACTTACCGATAATACCGATTTGGGACAAATATTTTATCTGTAAGTAGTTAGTGACAACTGTTTTTTGTAAATATTGTTAATTGTTGTATGTACAATATGTATGACTGCGACAGACAGACCCGGAAGCTCCGTTCACTGGTGATTTTCCTTTGTTTTTGTCCATATCATCGCCTTGTCCCTCACGGGGTAGGCAGATACACAAAACTGTTCTATTTAGACTTATAGACCTGTTTCGCTTCAGTTTCGAGTACTCTTGACGTTTCCGTCGATTGAATTTGTACCTCCACAGAATATCTGTAAACCACTAAAAAAATATTTTAAATTTGTTAAATAGGATTAAAGTACTCTTAATACCACTCATTCCACGTGCTTTCGTGTAGGCAAACATCGAGAGGAACCCTGCATACGTTTGAGAAGTAATTTAAAGGTGGATGTATTAGTCGAGCTTGAGTAACGACGATGGACTCGCCATTTGTCACGTTGCCATATATCTCTGGCGGAAAGTGGGTGTGGGTACCTATACACCTCTGCCTATCCCTTCGGGGACCCTTGTGGGAAGGCGTGAGGACAGAACTATTAATACAATGTTTAAATTCACAAGGGAATGAATAACAAAAGCCCACAAAAAGGCTATCAATTTCGATCAACCTTGACGCGTTCAAATGTTTCCTGGCTGAATATTAGGTGTCCATGTTTAATGTATATTATCACACGTGCTATAAGCGGCATGGAAGACTGATCAGTGATCTCATATGGCCTTGGCTCTCTCGAACACTTGCAGAAACAACTTGATTAGATTAACTAATAAGTATGCTGTTATAATAAATGGGTTTGCACATATAGGAAGGATGAGTGAGTGAGTGAAAGATTGACGAAATAGATATTCAAAACGAACGCGTGTGCAAGAAGAGGTAGGAAGACCACGTTCCAACTAACTAAATTAAGTCAATCGGACAGTTAAGGTTGCAAGTCCGAATTCCGACTCTACTAATGAGTTTTTCTGAACAAGTGGTGTGACAAATCTATACTTAAGTATAGATTTGTCACACCACGAGCTTTACGGCGAACGAGAAGATCGAGAGGAAACCTGTATACAGGTATATTGTCGTGCTTGAGTACCGGCGATGAACTCCCCATCTGTCTCTATCTCCAAAGGAAAGTGGGTAATACCTAGTTCCCAGGTTTCCAACCTAAGGTTTCCAGTAATGAGCTCCTTGGGGAGGGGGGAGGATTGTTACATTGTGTTGGTAGCAGAACCCATTTACCCATTATTAAACCCATTATGCTGCCAACACACTATAACTTTCCGAACACAGAGTGGCAACGCGCAAGTGATACTTCGGTATCGTGAGCGTAAATAGGCGGCGGTAACCGTTTCCCATCAGGTGGGCCGGATGCTTGTTTGCCACTCTTGTTGTATAAAAAAAAAACCTACATGTTTCTGCCTAATCCTTGTACTAAGACCCGTGTCAGAAGGCGCGAAGAAAAAAATGTTGTAACTCAAAAATTTGCTTCCAAAAAAACCCCATTAGTTAAAAGGACTTGAATGAGCCCGTTACCTTATTAATCGTACGTTTGTTAGAGCGATCGCGTATCAAGCCATTGACAAAGATAATGCGAGCTCGGGTGACAGGCCATGAACATGCAGAGCATAGGGTGTCGCGTGATAGCCCATACACTCGACCACACACGGTCTGTACTTCAAGTCGTCAATACACTGTTTCTTATTACATACAGCTACGCTTGTACACATTGTTTAATTTCTCCAAGCATTGAATTAAATTGAGAGATATACTTATATATAGTTCTAATTGTGACCCGATCGGACGCTCAAGGACGGGAACGTCAAGAGTACTCGAAACCGACGAGCGTGTATGAAAAGACTGATGAATGTGGACGAAGCGAAAGAGGTATGTATGTCTAGAGAGAACTGGCGCTCTATACTCTCTGCCTACCCCGTTAGGGACTCGGCGTGATGATATGTATGTATGTATGTAATTGTGACCCGCCGTTTCAACGTCGTTAAAATGTATTATGTATCTATGCTTGTTTTATGAATGCTCGAATTTTAGATATCAGTTTTTTTTCGGGAAATATTATACTCCGTGTTTCTTTTATTATAATCTATCTCTGCGCCAAATTTCATCCGAATTCGTTGAGCTGTTCTGGCGCAATTGAAGTAGCGAACGTACATCCATCCAAACAAAAAATGCAGTTATTATTTATTACTTGCGATCCATATGATGCAAGAAAAAATATTTGACACTGATTTAATTCGGACTTCATAATAGGCCAGGCCAATAAAGGGGTTTGATGTCGATATGAAACTAGGTTATAGGTATAATCTGTTGACCATTGTTATCATTCCAAGTCAGTATAATTTGATGTACAGTTGTCTGAAAGGGTTTTAGTTCCAAAAGGCTCTAAGTGTCATTTAATCATTCACACTCATTGGAGAACTTCATGCTGTACTCTCTCTCTAAAAGTAAAACTTCTCTGAAAATCTAAAACGTTTAAAAAAACGTTAAAAATCTAAAACTCGCCGTTTATCTAAACTACATACCGTATATCTTTACACAATCGGTGATATAATTGAACTTACCAATTCTGCGCAAAGCACCTACGAAACCTGTTAAAATCTCGAGCTCCCATTGACTGTGCCAATTACATCTCGTTGTCGCCAATAAATAACTAACAAGACCTCTGCTCGGGTGATTCACACATTTGAATCACACGGTTTTCTGACTAATTCACTTTACTGATAAACATTGCCATAGTTGCATTGAGCATTCGCCTTATTTTTGCACTTAAGTACATCTGTATATTAATGAGTTGTTATTTCAAATTGATAGAATGGTGTTATCTCTTTGTTTGACCCGCAACGTGTTCAATAGATTAACATAAGAAACCATGTTTTAATATGGTGCAATTTTTTCTATCATTAGGTGGATAAGTCATTATCAGGTTCATCGAAGAGAAAATAACTTGAAATATGTGAGCGTGAAGAGTGCATAATGACTTGATGAATGTAAAATACACACATGTATATCATCACGCCGAGTCCCTAACGGGTAGGCAGAGAGTATAGAGCGCCAGTTCTCTCTAGACTTACATACCTCTTTCGCTTCGTCTACATTTATCAGACATGTTCGTCGTGAATTTAATAAGATGAAGTTAAATATAAATTATGTTCCAATTGACAGTCTTCTCTGGAATTCAAATGATCAACTGCTATCGTTGGAATGTGGAGTCAATTGGGTCACACAGGGTCAGGCAGACATCATATGGTTAAAGGAATTCTCTTAATAACATGCTCAATAGTATCGTTATTAACGTATCAACAGAATGCTATTGAAACGTTCAAAGATGCATTTGTTAATGTAGGTACACACGGTTATCTACTGTAATTAATGGCTGTAATTAAACTTTGTCCTAATTTTTGATACCATTATTTATTAATGACAAAGAACAAAGTTATCGTAGAACAAATATATTGAGTTTATACTTGGTATGATTGGTTAAGGTTTAGGTTTTGTAGACCTAGCATTATGGACGTAAATGTACACAAATTCAATTTGAATATGTCCTCAGTCCTCACGTTTTACTTATGTGTTTTGACGTGAAGACATATTCAATTTGAACTTGAAGGCATCCCACTTTTCGCCGTAGATGTGTTTAGATGTCAAAATAACAGATTGTGAGTCGAGCGATAGACCCGCAATCTATACGTCTATACATATGTAGATACATCATTAATTTCTCCCTTATGCAGGTTTCTTTTTCTTTGGAACTTAGGTTTTTTCCCACATTAAAGATCATGGTGTGATCCATCCCTGTACATACGTTTAGAATAACTCATTGGTACGGTCAGGATTAACCGACTGTTAACCAGTTTCCAATTATCTTCCAGACACATAAACTGTACGCGCTGCGCTACTGGGGTTGCGAGTTGCTGTGCCTAGTTAATATCGTCGTGCAGCTTTGGATGATGGACAGCTTCTTCGACGGGGAGTTCTTCTCATACGGCACCAGGGTGCTCGGTTACAGCGACGTGCCCCAAGACGAGAGGTTAGTATCAACAATACTATTGTAATACATATAGAGAAAGTGGTGGAGAAGATGTTAACACACTGAGGTAACACCAGAAATCACTCGCTTGTTAAACTTTTTTGGGGGATATCCTTCAGGATATTAGTCTGACAAGAAAACAACGAAAGTGTTAAGAACGATCTTGTGTAAAGGTTCCGTACAGTTCCTTCGCAATTCGGGAAGCTAGTATGAGCAGATTTTTTTGTTTTATGGATTCGCGTCTTCATGAATATTTGTATTTATATCACTATAATATTTACAAAGAACAGTTGAACTCACTGTTAATTAATTATTACTTCTTCAACTTCACTATTAATTTTCAAGGGATTTAACATTTTTATGGTGAAGGCTTAGTCTCGATAGGAATTTACGTTTGCTTTCAGATACGATCCGATGATATACGTGTTCCCGCGCATCACGAAGTGTACGTTCCACAAGTACGGAGCGTCGGGTAGCATCCAGACCCACGACAGCCTCTGCATCTTGCCCCTCAACATTGTCAACGAGAAGACCTACATCTTCCTGTGGTTCTGGTACATCATACTAGCCGTCGTGCTCTCGCTGCTTATTATTTACAGGTAATTTTATACTTTATTACTTTTAAGAATCAGTTTTCTTACTTTCTTTTAATATAATAAATGTTAAAGTTTGTGAGGATATTTGTTACTCAATCACACCAGAACCGCTTAACGAATTTAGATCAAATTTAGTACATAGATAGATTTTCAGCTGGGTTAGACATACTATGATAATAATATGTACTATGATAGTATAGGAAGTCGTGACCTGTGCAGACTTCAGTCACTAGTACCAGATCTTTCGGAACAGTGATATTTCATACCACTATCTGTCCAGTGGAAGAAAGCATCGTTAAGAAACCTGAATAAATCTGAAGAATGCTCGTGGTGTGATTAACTTATTGGTAATTCGAAACCCGACGGTAACGAGCGACCGTTCGAACTCTTCCACCATGGCTCGGCTCTACACCTAATGAGCTTAGATTTTATCACACCAGCAACCCACGGTTGGTTCTTGGGAGGCAGCATAATATCATGGGATAGATTCTGCTCGCGCGCGTTCGCTTGACCCAGGATAACGTTGTGTTCACCAGACTGGTGATAATCTTCGTGCCGTCGGTGCGCCCGCGGCTGCTGCACGCGCGCTCTCGCACTCTGGCCATGGAGACGGCGGTGGTGGTCTCGCGGCGCACCGACCTCGGCGACTGGTGGCTGCTCTACATGCTCGCCAGGAACATGGATCCGCTTATATACAGGTACGCTTGGACTGCGCTATGCACCTGCCTTACCCTTCAAGGACCCCTGTCAGAAGCCGTTTTGATTTCGTACACCTGGGCTTTTTGACAATCGGTTGGAAGTCGCATTGGAAATTTTGAATATAGCGTAACTACATTCCAAATTGTATTTTATATGTTGAAGATGTATTGAAACGAGCTGGACATACATCAGAACGGAATTCGAGTCGGAATTGTTTCGGGGTAGTATGAGAATAGGTAGTGCATCAACTTAAGCCTCTGTTGTTTACCTATATAATATGTTTGTCTTTTAAACCGGCAGCTCATCCCCTATCAGCTTTATAATTTAATCTGTTATAATCTGCTATAATTTTATCTGCTAATATAAGATTATCTGCTATAATTTAATCTGTATAATTTGAACTTAGAATAAGTTGTGTTTTTAAAATTTCCAGAGAGCTGATCTCTGAGCTCGCCAAAAGAATGGGTGAGAAGGCAGGTCCCCGGGCGTGACGTCAGCCCCCGCCCCACGTCGCCGTCCTCGGTGTCTGACATACACTGTAAGCTAAGTGATGCCTTCTACATTTGAGACTGTATATACTTTGACGTATTTGACAACTGACATTTATATAAAAAAACATAGACTTGATTTGTCACCTGTCACGTAAAAGGCGTTACGTTTGAAATGTATTCGAAAATGTAACGGTTTCTTACGTCAAGTGACGAGTTTAGACATGTCAGTTGTGTTAGTTTTATAAGTAGTTGATATCGAATAGTTTGCCAGGGTTATAAAAATATTTGATTACTATAATGTATTCGCTAATTGTTTAATCAAAATGTACTTTTTTGTACGTTTTTTTATATATTGATGCAGCTTAACGAGTGGCTGATTTGACGAACTTTGATCTGTTACTTGTAATTGATATACTTCATAATTGCTTCAATTGCCAATGTTGAAAGATTTCCTACCGCTATTGGCATAAAGTCGAAAATTGCAATCTCAACTCACAAATTTGTTTTAATTAAGGACGATGTACACTGCCATTTTCAAACGCCTCAAGAATGCATCTTTTTATACTACTTTACTAAGCTCTGATCAATGTAACTTTGATATAATTTAGTTTCAATTGCTCAGGTTTGCAGGACCTAGTTGAGTGGATACTATGTACATGTATTTTTTTTATTTTGAGTGTTTCGGGTCATATGGTGTGTGTGGTAACACAGGGTGCCTTAGAAAATGGAACTATTTCTATAATATTTGATTGGGCACGATAGTAGGAAGCAAAAAAGTGAATATATATTTAAAGAATTATGCGCATTAAAACCTGCTGTAACGTGAAGTTTTTTTATCTTAGTAAATGTTTTTGAAAATATTCCATATAGCGGCCCGTCGCGGCTTTTTCTTGCAATTAAAATAGCCTATGTTAATCAGTGATAATGTAGCATTCAAATGGTGAAAGAATTTTTAAAATCGGTCCAGTACTTTTTAAGCCAATTCCTTACAAACATACTTACATACAAATCTTTCTAATATCTCTTTATAATATTAAGTTTAGAAGACTATGTCTACATAGAACCATAGAACCTTAGAAGCATAGAACCTTTCATCATTTTGTTATCTATAGAGCTATTAGTGTTATTGCAGCTTTTAGCAGTGAATCGTTCCATTTTCTTAGGCGCTCTGTATATGGCTCGTCAGTCAACCAACTCGTACGATCAATTTGACTGAATTTAAATCTGCATTAAATATCATGTAATTAGAAATATATATTATTATTATTGTGTTGGAAGCAGAGGGATTAAACCCATTATGCTGCCAACACACTATAACTCTCCGAACACAGAGTGGCAACACGCAAGTGATACTTGAGTATCGTGAGCGTAATTAGGCTGCGGTAACCGTTTCCCATCAGATGGGCCGTATGCTTGTTTGCCACTCTTGTTGTATAAAAAAAAATATTATAGACTATTGCTAATGCGGAACAATAATGAATTGAATTTTTTTTATTTGACACTATTAACTGAAAATTGTTTCTACAAATTACCTATTCTAAGCGAATTTTTGATATTATTCGTTCCTCAATTGCAGTACAATTGAGTCGAGTCGAGTTGGGTGACCATTACAAAAAGACATTATTTTACAATTGTATGCATATCAAGTAGTTTATATTTTAATGTTAAGTTCATTATATTGCACTTTTGTGGCGTGTTATGTGTTGTATCTCTTATACATATATACAAAACAGGAACTTTTTAATTCGGTAGCATAGCCGTCTAAATGAACTTGTATGTATCCCAGGCTATAATTGCCATGAGATTTTCAGCCATAGCATTGTATACTTAAGCTCCGTTATGTCTCAAAATATGTAGACTCAATTTTATACGAATTCCAACCTTTTTTAATATAGTGTTGCCAGATGTACGATATTATTATAAGATAGTGTTCAAGCTTCGTAATTTATAATATTTGCTGCTCATAGTGGGAACACTGATCGCAGAAAGAAACCTTAATAGGAAAAAAAACCGTTTATAAAGCACAAAAATGTATACACGCGTAGTTAAAGATGTATTGACTGTCCAAACGCCTTATATGATTAGTGTATGTATGGAAGGTGTGACTTGTATGTAATATGTATGACTTGCATGGAGCAATCCATGTCGTGTGCGAACAATATCTTATTATTAATCGATTCCAAGAGCTCTAGGATAATTTTCTTTTTATATACCACTCAGTTGGCGAACTTATAGGTACGCGGATCGCGTGATAGTAAGCGGCCACACATTTTGTATTGTCTTAGTAGAGTTATTGTCTATGTTGAAGTGAGGTTGTATTAATTAGCTGTATTGGTAGTGACCTATTTCAAGTGCTTCTAATAATGCCAATTTTACACGTATTTGAAGGCAGTTAGTGAAGTTCTTGGTAATATCAATTAGAACAGATGTAAACAGAATATATATAGTTGGTAGTCTGTTGTTTGGTTTGTTATCAAGTTATGTCGGTATTTGAGGTATCCTCCTTGCGCTGTGGAGGTGTAAACTCCTTATATGTTGGTGTGTTCGCAGCGTGCCTCGCCGGCCATACTTCACTAGTTGTCTTAAAATACGTATTAAGCTGACTCGTGTGTTCATTTTACAAAAAAAAAAACACTCCGACTTTTGGAGGTTTTGATGTAATGTATATTAATTATATTAATGAACTATGTAATTAGACGAATGAGCGTCACGAATTATCTCCTTGTTAAGTTTGTTGTCGGGAAGTTCGGAATGTTCGTCGATTTGATACGTGACAAGTATCAAAACGATGTATGAAAAGTTTGTGAGCTATTTACACGAATTATGTTACAGAATAGTTTTAAATTAACGGCAATTGGATGCTCAACGACATATGCATGGGTTTTATATCAAAGGCTAGATTGGTTAGGTTAGACGTAAATTCTATTATTTATCTGTACATATATAAAATAAGCTCGTGTTACTCAGTAATAATGTAGCTTCCAATAGATTTTTTTTCTTTTTTGTCGGTTATATAGTTCTTGAGTTCATCCATTACAAATCCTTCCTCCTCATACTAATGGTTTTTAGTTAATAAAAACTAAACGAAATTTATGTCGTTTCAGAAATATACTGAAATTTCATTATAACATGAAAATAATTACTTTCACAGTTTACACACGTCTTTTAAAATGATATTATGTATATTTGGCAACTTTGTACTAAATTAAGTTGTAATGTAAGAATGTTAGAGTTCAATTTCGTTTAAGGTTTAGTAAAGTGTAGTTAGAGAGCTCTGAGGTTGATTGTAATGTAAATATTTAATGTTCCTAATAATTAAGATTGATACGTATTTAATTTTATGTAAAAGACAACGACGTGCAAACATTTTGATATTATGTTATATAATCCTCACGCCTTCCCATAAGGGTCCCCGAAGGGGTAGGCAGAGGTGTATATGTTACAGTAATCATATGAGTGTGCCATGGTCAAATATGATCCGGGTTGACAAATCTTACACTAATATACACTCCTTGTTGCAATCACTCGACTGCAGCAATCAACAAAATCTTTACCATAGACTTTTGATGACGCATTTTATATTTATTCTACAATTAATTTGTTGCGTGATAAATGACATTTATAATTATGTGAATATAATTATTTAATTTAGATTTGTTACTATAAATAAAACGAAAAGTGTGAAATGTCAAGTGGGATTTGGCGGCTAATTCCAATGTTAAGGCGAAGTTTCCATTAAAGCGAATTTACTGTTAAGGCGACTTCGGTGCCGCTATGCCTACAATGAGATAAATATCAATTTTAAATGAATCTGCATTGTTTATGAATTATAAGTAATATATAATATTACTATATACAGTAATATACTCAGCATTTATTTTATAATTTTCTGTGTTGTGGTCTTCTAATAAGCCCCTATGTAGTATTTTTATATCAATGTGTTATTATCATCACGTCTTCCCGTAAGTTTCTCCGAAAGGGTAGGCAGAGGTATAATGAGACGCCGGGATATATACGCCATAGATATATGCGAGTGTGTTGCATGCAGACAAATGCAGGTTGTTCTCCTTCGCCGTATAGTTTGTGAAGCAATAAGTAACTTGAGTTGAAAAAAACGGACCGGGGTTTAACTTTGACTTTTGACGGGGTTTTTGAATATTTGAAAGCCATAATATTCCGGATCTATAGGACTGTGGTGGCTAAGTGTTATTAGTAGTCCACCCGGTTCTGAAGGTATCTAGGTTCATACTCCTGTCTGTATTGCGTTTCGTTACACTAAGAGTACTATAGAAGCTGTTAAGAAGGGTATATATCTAGCGGAAGTTGGGTGTCTAGCTCTACCTACTCGTACGAAAGCGTGAAATAAACCTGATCTGATCAATGTGTAAGAATTTAACGATACTTACTAGTATCGTAAAATTTAATATTCAGATACACTAATAATGGAAATCATGTTTTAAGTTAGTGCCAGTTTAGGTGAATTTTTAAATAACAAATTATTTATTGTAGACACAAACTTTTCCGTTACAATTTAATCTGTAATGCGTCGTAAATTATATTTTCTCAATTTTAAGTAATACTAGTTTTAATATACAAAATGAATTAAATAAACGACTTGATTTTTTTACTTGTGTTCTTTTATTGCAGAGCCTTGAGTCACTCGTTAATACTTCAAAGAAAATCCTTCAGTAGCCGCTTGTCTTAAAATCTGTCTTATAAGCTAATGTCTCGTAATAAGCGAGTATCCGTAGTTATTGCTATTGCAATTATAATTCAAAATAGTGATTGAGACCCGTGTAGGAGACACATACAGAATACAACGCCCCGCTATACCCTGGCTCTGAAGGTATAGTGCCTTTAGACTTCTTAATCCCTCTTTGTCACCCCTAAGCCCCGTGTCCAATATTGCATGCATGTGAGCCCTCCGCCCGCAGTTTGGTTTCTTACATCATACGGTAATGGATCTGCCAAGAGATCCCCTAACGCAGAGAGTATATAGCGCCAGTTCTCTCTATACTTACATACCTCTTTCGCTTCGTCCACATTCTCAGTCTCTTCATACATGCTCGTCGGTTTCGAGTACTCTTAACGTTCCCGTCCTTCTGAGTCCGATCTATTTGATCCAGGTAGTTGGAACGTGGCCTTCCTCTGCCTCTTCTTGCACACACTTTTGCTTTGTATATCTGTTTCGTCAATCTTTCTTCACTCATCCTTCCTATGTGTTTTTCGGCAGTTAGATACGGTAATTTACGATAATTTTATTCTTCCGCTTATAAACTGTGTTATATAATATTAAAAACCGTCTTGCCTTCCAACGGGCTAGGCAATAACACCCAGATTTCGCCGGAGATACATTTAGTTCTGTCCAACGTGATACTGCATTTCTCTTCAATTTGTCTTTAAATTTCTTCTCAAACGTATGTAAGTTTCCTCTCGATTTTTGCCTTAACCGTAAACCTCTGTGGTTGAGTACAAAAAACTCACTAGAGTTCGAACCACTTACCCAAATTTTTTTCCATGTCACTAAACTAACGAGAACAATTCCCTCATTAAAAATGAATGACGTAATACCATTGAGTTATTATTTATTGAAACAGGTGCTATTTTCCATATTTGTATATATGGAAAATATAATTGTTCTATTATACAGTAGGCAGAGGTGTATAGGTAGTACCCACACAGCTTCCGCCAGAGATATATTTTAGGTGCTAACGTGATAGATATAAATACTATAGCCGTTACTCAAGCATGACTATACATACATACGCCTTTGAATTGCTTCTCAGACGT
>JACCPG010001813.1:0-10057 GCA_016069955.1 Drepana arcuata | reverse complement strand
GTTTAGAAGGACCGAATTGTATCGCTCTCTATAATCAAGTGTCTAGAATCATCGCTCTCCATCATTTATAGTGTTACAGTTCTCCCTCCAAGCGATTCCGAACACGTGACTCGTTACGTCACGCGTTCACACCCCACTGTTATAACAATATTGTAGCGACACATTATTGCATCGTATGACACGACTGCACATCAGTCGTCGTCAGTCAGGCACGTTAGGCGGTAGTCTAAACTTAATTAAGTAATAAATTCAGTTTCAGTATACAACCGAGTGACTATTAATTAAATCTCCTCCACATACCACATACATTGGTAAACTGGTGACCCCGCATATTTTTGGCGACAATTGAGTTCCTATCGTGCCTGTACTACATATAATATAATTTTCGGTTGTTTTCCATATTTTTTTTTCATTCTATCAGTGAACTTTAGTGCGTACTACAAAAGTAGTGTTAGCTTTATTGTGACTTTTGGTTTCGTTGTCGCTTCATCCACGTCATGGCAACCCAGCCCATACCTGTACAGGGATTAGCGCCCGGGCCGATGCCTTGCCCAGCGCCCGCACCTGCCGCCCAGGTGAAGGAGGAGAGAGTTGCAGATATGGCAGCCATCTCAGTCACTTCGCGAGTTCCCGAGTTTTGGACCGATCACCCAAGACTTTGGTTCCTGCAGACGGAGGCCGTGTTGGCGCCACAGAAACTGGCGGACGAAGCTAAGTACAACTTAGTTATAACAAAACTGTCCAAGGATGTCATACAGCAAGTCACTGACATCCTCATGGCACCACCAGACACGCACAAGTACGACGCGTTGAAGGAGAAAGACCCATCCACTCATACTGGCCTACCTAAGTCATCGCGGAGACCGGACTGGAAATGTTTCTACCATTTCCGTTATGGCGTGAAGGCAAATAAATGCATTTCCCCATGCAGCTGGAAGCCGAACCAGGGAAACTAGGTGAGGCGCAGGTGATGACGGAATGTCCAACCAACGCCGTTACCAACAACCGTCTTTGTGTCACAGACCGCACTACCGGTTTTCGTTTTTTAGTGGATACGGGAGCGAATGTGTCGGTGCTTCGCGCGCGTAAATCGAATAAAGTGCATAGTGTGGGCTTTAAATTATATGCCGCTAACGGCACAGAAATAAACACTTTTGGTATAAAGACTAAGAGAGGTAGGGCAATACGGGTTTCCCGTTCGAATTTGGAGCTGCCCGACTGGGGCAGGACCTCCACCTTATCCGTAGCCAAATAACACAATTTATTGTGTTGTGTTCCTACGTGGTGAATAAGGTTTCCAGTAATGAGCTCCTTGGGGAGGGGGGAGGATTGTTACAATGAGTTGGAAGCAGAGGGATTAAACCTTATGCTGCCAACACACTATAACACTCCGAACACAGAGTGGCAACACGCAAGTGATACTTCGGTATCGTGAGCGTAAATAGGCTACGGTAACCGTTTCCCATCAGGTGGGCCGTATGCTTTTTTGCCACTCTTGTTGTATAAAAAAAAAAAAAAAAAAGACGCTTGTTTTGGACTTAAAGATACGTAGACCGTACTGTTGGACATTTGTGTTGGCAGCAGTGAATCAACCAATTTTGGGTGCAGACTTTTTAATCCACCATAAACTTTTAGTTGATTTAAGTAATAATAGACTGGTTGATAAAACAACGAACATTAACATTAGTGGTTCTATTGTATCGTGTAACCAGCCTACTTTAAGCACATTGGATGAGTCACATCCATATTTTAACCTTTTGTCTAAATACCCTAATATAACGAAACCTGTTTCTTTCAAGGACATTCCTAAGCATTCGGTGTTTCATCATATAGAGACAACTGGGTCACCCGTGCACGCACGTGCCCGACCGTTGCCTCCCGATAGGTACAAAAAGGTTAGTGACGAATTTCGTAATATGCAAGAATTAGGGATCTGCCGACCTTCGAAGAGTCCGTGGTCTAGTCCGTTGCATGTTGTTCCAAAAAAGAACGGAGAGTTACGTCCATGTGGAGATTACAGGCAACTTAACGCGGTTACGAAGCCTGACAGATACCCAATTCCCCGCTTACATGATTTTACTTACATCTTGACGGGTAAGAGTGTTTTTAGTAAATCGGGCTTACCATGCTAACCCAGTTGCCCCGGAAGATGTTGAAAAGACTGCGATTATTACGCCATTCGGTTTATTCGAATTTCCACGTATGTCATTCGGGTTGCGTAACGCTGCACAATCTTTTCAGCGCTTCATGAACAACACAGTTTTGCAAGGGCTAGGAATCGAACGCGCGGACGGAACTTTCGAACCCAGTTCCGAGTTTATATTCTGTTACATAGATGACGTCATCGTCGCTAGTGACTCGTCATAAACAACATTTAGAAGTTTTATTTAAACGTTTCGATGAGTTTGGTTTAACTATAAATTTATCTAAATGCGCATTCAGACAGTCGCATATCTAGTTTTTAGGTTACGAAGTTACTGTTGAAGGCATAAGGCCATCGTTGAATAAGGTAAAGGCTATAGTAGATTTCCCTAGGCCAGAGACAGTGGCAGGACTCAGACGTTTTATAGGTATGATAATTTTTTACCGACCACACATGCCGAACGCAATGACTTACCAAGCAGAGTTAGTTAAACACGTAGTCGGTGCTAAGAAAAATTATAAGTCGTTAGTAGTATGGGACGATACTTCCGATGAAGCGTTTTTGAAATGTAAACAAGGCCTCCAGGACGCCGCGATACTAACTTATCCCATACCTAACACACCCTTAGCGTTGATGTGGGACGCATCAAATACTTGTGTGGGTGGTGTTCTACAACAACTGATTAAAGGCCAGTGGAAACCTTCAGGCTATTTTTCACGTAAACTGACGGACACACAAATTAAATATAGCACTTACGATCGTGAGCTGTTAGCAATTTATTTAGCTATCATTCATTTTAGAAAGTAATTTGAAGGTAGAGCGCTTACCATCTACATAGATCATAAGCCTCTATCTTATGCATTTTCAAAGTTATCCAGTGACAAAAAAACGCCACGTAGGGCTAGGCAGCTTATGTATATTAGCGAATTCACAACCGACATTCGTTTCATTGTAGGCAATGATAATATAGTCGCTGACTCGCTAAGCAGGGTAGATACGATTACATGTCCCAGTAGCTTGGACTTCGTCGGAATCGCGACCGCCCAAGGCGCCGATGACTACGTGACTCAATGGAAGAGCAACGAAAGTAGCAACGTTCAAATTAAGAAAATATTTGTACCTAATATTGCAATTTTTGCGAAGTGTCAACTGACAGTAATATTAGACCGTATTTACCTTTAGCGTTTCGTAAATTAGCTTTCGATTTGGTACATAACTTAAGTCACCCGGGTATCAATACTTCACGTAAATTAGTATGCCCATTGATGTAAAAAAGAATAGATACGTCTTACCGCGCTCGGCTTGGCTAACTCAACACAAGCTAATCGGCTTGAGTCAACTTAGTCGCAGCTTGACTGGCAACGACGTAGCACTTATTCAGCATTTAGGAAAAATGTCTTCTTAGGTGCTTAGAAACTGCAGAACATATACTGGACGACTGTAAAAAAACAAGAAGGATGTGTCTTTTCATTTGTAAGTAATGTAAATTTGTTGTATCTATCAAAAATACGAAAATTTTACATTAAATTTTTATCTGAATTAACTCCTGCGACGATGCCACTGCGCCACTCGCACGAACGAGACAAGTAGCGCGTTACGTTTAAGAGCGAAAGAGAGAACGTTTAGAGCTTGACATATTGGCACGTGGCTGTGCTGTTATCGCTTTCTGACAACTAGGATTCATATACTTCGTGTTCTTTTAATCTCATCAGTGTACTTAATGCAGTTGTGTGAGTTGTGTATTGTAGCTATGTGTAGGTATAGCATAAAATTTGCCATGTTTATAGTTCATATTCAAGGAGTATAACGTCTCTATAGATAAAACCTCATTGAGTATGCCAGCGTTTTTTCTGGCCGGGTATGAACAAGGACTTAAATAAATGGGCGAAAACATGTTGTTAAACATAAAACTCTTCAGACGTTCCATTACTTTTATTTATAACAATTTTGCAATAATATCTCAATATAAAACTGAATCACAGATGTGTTATTCCTCTGTCGTGGTCGAGTATCGAGTGGAGTCATGTCTCCCGCCGCCATTTTGGCGCCAATGCACCCGAGCGGATCCGACTCCTCCCGAATACTCCCGAGTAAGATAGCGGCGCGTAACAATGTGTACAATGCCAGAAGTCGAAGGTTCAACGTCATACTGTATATTTTTTGGTCAATTCGCACCAACCGGACGTTTTGAACATATTCATACTGACATTGTGGGGCCATTGACGACTACGTCTGATGGATATAGATATTTACTTACCATCATAGATCGTGCTACGCACTGGCCCGAAGCTTTTCCTCTTAAAGAAATTACTGCTGAAGCGGTAGCCAAAGTCATATATGACGGATGGTTTACTCGTTTCGGCATATGTAAATATTTGACGACTGATCAAGGTCGCCAATTCGAGAGTGGACTATTCTCTGAATTACTTAAATGTATGGGCGTACGTAGGATTAGAAGCACTGGAGCGATTGAACGGTGGCACCGATCTCTAAAGGTCGCGCTTAAGGCTCGGTTAAATACTACGTCATGGGTGGACGAATTACCAACCTTATTGTTGGGACTTAGAACCACGTCATAGTATAAAGAGAGGGAGTAAGTAGGCAATCTCCGGCCCAATTCTCGATATAATTGCCTACTGTCTTAGGGTTGTCGCTTTTAGCTAAATATTAGGCGCGGCTGTTCGCGCTTCGCGCAGCCACTGAAGGCGTTTGAAATAAAAAGCACATTTAATATACATTAGGTATCTATAATAAAAAAATAAATAAAGTGAATGAAATATTATCATTAAAAGAAATAAAAACAACATTAAAAACTAACGACTGTCTCTTAGACTATAATTGAATTTGTTGTTATGATTCGAACTTTGTTTTATATGTATTTGATTTACTATTAGTCAATTAGGTACTCGTACATACTTATTTTGAATTACGATTTTCTGTAAGTATCATATCAGTATATAATTGCCAGATCAAAAGTACCTAATACATTCTAGTAGGAAATTAGACCTACCTACCTACTTCCTATGTGATAGAAAACTAATACAAACAAAAAATATGTAAGTACGTAGGTCTCTCTCCTCTCTCGTAGATCTCATCACTAAGTAAAATTATATTATGCTAGAATAAGTGACTAACTTACCTTTCCAGTTCAATAGGTAATCTGAACAGAGACAGGTCTGGAATCGATGAATTATTAAGACACCCAAACACACAGCAATACGTTCTTCTGCGATTATCAGACATTTTGATGATGATATTGATGAATAAATCATTTAGCGGTGCCGAAAAGCCGTGACGCGCGCGCGAACCTTGTGCAGTGTTAGCCCCGACTGGCGCACTGAGAAACGGGTCGAGATTTTGTTAAAGTGTGCGTGCGTCGACACATAGATAGAATAACGCACACATACAAGCCGCGCGCGGTGCGTTTGTATGAAGATAACCTACTTCCTCTCTTTATACTATGACCACGTTACGTAGCGATTCACATCTTAGCGCCGCGGAATTAACTTACGGATGCACTATAAGATTGCCAGGCGATTTTTTTGTGTCGACAAATTCCGAAGCATGGGATCCTTGTACGTTAGTACAAAACATACGTGATAAGATACGTAAGTTGAGAGACGTTCCTGTCAGACAGCGGGATTCCCGGACTATGTTCATCCACCCGGATCTTAAGTCCTGTGGACATGTTATTATTAGGAACGATGCGGTTCGTAAGCCGTTGCAAACTCCTTACGATGGACCTTATCAGGTACTTAGTAGAAATGATAAAGTTTTTAAGGTTCAATTACCGAACAGATGGATCAACGTATCTATTGACCGTTTGAAACCTGCATACTTGCTTAATAGTGAGCATACGGATTCATCCGAGGACGCTCTATGTAAGCATGGTGACGTCACGACCACCCCCGACGCAGCCAGTTCCACAGCTGCATGTAAGAAAACTAGGTGCGGTCGAGTAATACGTACACCAGTTCGATTTAATCTTTAAGTAATATTTTTTTTATTTTATTCGATAAACAACATGTTTACACGTTATGTTGGATTTCTTAAAATTATATTTGTCGTCCACACCGTCTGCTCAGAGCGACTTCTCGTAAGATTGCTCCGTGATTGTAAAATCGTTAAAATAGTTTTTTTGTCAGTGGCTGTGCAGAGCAAGTGAATGAATTTGTATATCTTGGAAGCATGTTCACACGAGATGGAAAGTATGAAAAAGATATTGAAAGAAGGATAACTGCCGGAAATAAGGTGAATGGGGCCATGTCGGCGTTGATGGGCAGTAAAAGTCTGAGCAAGAATGCTCGAGTTGCCGTCCACAACGCGATATTGGTACCTACCTTATTGTATGGCAGCGAATCCCAGCGGGCGTCAGGAGGAAGCGGTATTGATTAACAATGAGATGCGATCTCTCGAAAATGTGTATAAAATTATTATTAGACCGGAATCGCAATGAAGAGATTCGCAACCAACTGGCGTACGAGGCGCGGATTGTAAAGATGAAGAAAGGCATGTTACGTTGGTTTGGACACATAGAAAGGATGAGTGAAGGAAGATTGACGAAACAGATATACAAAGCAAAAGTGTGCGCAAGAAGAGGCAGAGGAAGGCCACATTCCAACTACCTGGATCAAATAGATCGGACTCTCAAGGACGGGAACGTTAAGAGTACTCGAAACCGACGAGCATGTATGAAGAGACTGATGAATGTGGACGAAGCGAAAGAGGTATGTAAGTCTAGAGAGAACTGGCGCTCTATACTCTCTGCCTACGATTATGAGTGCGCATGAGTCACCGCTTAGCTAACGGTCGCTCAGTGCTTCTTGTTGCTTGCCTGCTCAGTGCGCTGTGAGTCACTTCTATTGTTTGTTGCAATTGTTGAATAGAATTGCTTCTCACTATGATCTGCTGTGCTTGTAATACCGCTATCGAGCATAAGGAGGATTATTTGAGTTGCTCAATTGAGAACTGCAATAAAACCTATCATGAGCTTTGTGCAGGTGGAAAAACTCTCAGCATCGAAGCAAGGATAACGTGGGTATGTCCAGAATGCTGTGCTACCGCAAAGAGGGGAAGTGATAACAGCCTAACCCCGGTAGGCATCTCCCAAAAACGAGATCCCAATGTTACGTTTCGTAAGAAAGAGATAAAACCTCCTATTGACAAATATAACATCATGCAAGATGAAACCCATGAGTTTTATACCGAAATATGCGGCCTAAAGTTTGAGATAGCAGCCCTTAGGGACCAACTTATAAACGCCATCTCTCTTATAAAACGATATGAAACGAAGTTAGATAGTTATGCTGTGCAACTTGTAGCGCTTAATACCAAACTTGAAGAGCACGAAAATCGTTGTGTCCTCCCACATATTGAGCAGGAGACCCCGCTCAATGTTCCTGAAGCCTAAACTCAGGAGCAAGAGTATGCTGCCCCAAACGCCTCACGCAAAGAGCACAGCAATGAATGCCTATTGTCAACAATTGCTCTTCCGCGCACCGTCCCTGCAGCTTCAAAGACGATTCCTGCCACGACGACTACAAAAGCGAGCAGTGATTGTATTAGTAATGAGCAGCATGCGATTTCTGGGGCTGCAAGAATGGCTGAAACTTTTGTTGACAACCAGTGGAAGTAGACGCAAAAGTAAAACGCCCTCTTCATTGTACGGTACGGCTGGACCTGCAATAACATTATTAAAAGCGGTTGAACCAATAAAGCAGCTGCACTTATGGAACATGGCTTCTAGCGCCGAAGATGTACTCCAATACCTGAAGCAATTATGTCCAACAGGATCTTGTAAAGTCGAAGAACTGACACCTAAGGGAAACTACAAGTCCTATAAGTTGAGTGTTCCTTCGACCTATTATGAAAGGTGTTATTCGGTTGATGTATGGCCAATAAACGCACGAATTAAGCCTTGGTTTTTTTTTTTTTTTTTTTATACAACAAGAGTGGCAAACAAGCATACGGCCCACCTGATGGGAAACGGTTACCGTAGCCTATTTACGCTCACGATACATTGTGTATATTGCATATATTGTGTTGTGTACCACGTAGGAACACAACACAATAAATTGTGTTATTTGGCTACGGACTTCTATAAGGTGGAGGTCCTGCCCCAGTCGGGCAGCTCCAAATTCGAACGGGAAACTCGTTATGCCCTACCACTCTTAAAACCATTTACCACAGAAAAACAATTTTAACTAACGCCAACCCGGTGCCTGCTCCAACTAATCATCAATCTAATCAGCAGCCCTTTCATGGGACAAAAAGTGCACATTAGGGATTCGAGCTTACATATTTTCTACCAAAATGTGCGAGGTCTTAAAACTAAACTTTTACCACATTATCTATAGCATATTTGATACATGTATGCCTAGGAAGAACCGCTTAAAAGCACCAATGAAACGATACCCAGTATGGTTTACTCCTGAAATCATTAAGGACACTAAGTTGAAGGTCAAACTTCATACGAAATGGAAATGCACAGGAGTTTTAAGCACGTATAGATTGTTTTCAACACTTAGAGCCTCTCTTAAGACTAGAGTGGCAACAGCATATCACTTATATATGAGGCGGATCGAGGAAAGCATTGCACATAAACCACAAGATTTCTGGCGGCATATATCTAGCTTACGGTCCAAAGGTGGTTTCGAACCTAATGTCACTTACATGGGCGAATCCCACTCTGGTATTGCCGCTGCCAAGGCTTTCGGCCCCATTGCAATTTGTGATCCAATGTCGCCAAATCGGTATTTATAACTATAGGGGTAGTTAAAACCTTTTTCACATTAGGCATTGTAAATTTAATACATTTCGTTTTCCTAGCATTAAGTACCAAATTATTGGCACTAAACCAATGAACCACGTCAAGCCACGTCACGTAAAGCCTAGTACTTCATCAGGACCTGATGGTATTCCAGCTGTTATTTTTAAAGGTGCCAATAAAGGCTTGACAAGTTCACTTTGTCACATTTTCAATTTAGCTTTGAAGTCAGGCATTTATCCTTCTCAATGGAAAATTTCCAGAGTGACACCGATACCAAAGTCATCAAACAAATTTGCCGTTGCCGTTGCCGCTATAGGGCGGGACTGCTAGAGCAGTCCCGCCCTATAGCAAGTCTTTCCACCCCTGCAAAAATATTCGAGCACACACTACACAATGTTTTATACAAACAAATAGAAACATTCTTGAAAAAAGAGCAGCATGGTTTTAGGCAAAAGAGATCGGTGAATTCGAACCTATTGACTCTTACAGAGTATTTATCTGAGCAGTTAGACCGTGGGCGGCAAGTAGATGTTCTCTACTTTGACTTCAAGAAAGCCTTCGATCGTGTGAATAATAAAGTATTGCTAGTAAAACTTAGTGCAATAGGCTTTGCACCTTCGCTCCTTCAACTGCTCGCAAACTATCTGAGTGGACGGCAGCAGTACGTCAGGTTAGGAATATACGAGTCACCAGCATATCACACTCGTTCTGGAGTGAGTCAAGGCTCTATATTGGGACGCTCTAGAAAATACCAAGTGCCTATTATATGCGGATGACCTGAAATTATATAGAGTTGTCGACTCTCAAACAGATTGCTTACTGATTCAGCAGGATGTCGACGCAGTTTCCCAGTGGAGCTGTAAAAACGAATTAGAGTTTAATCTTTCCAAATTTTCCGTTTTGACCTTTGGGCGTATGAATCGCCCCGTTTACTTCGACTATACAATACAAAATGAAATTATATCTAGACTAACAGTAATTAAACATCTAGGAATCACTTTCGATTGTAAACTCACATTTCCAAATTTTTAAGGGAGGGAGGGCACGACGGTTAATTCCCGTTCAAATTCGGAGCAGCCCGACTGGTACCATTACCTCCGCCTTACAGAAGATCGCAGCTAAATGGCATTACCCTCGGGTGTGTC
>JACCPG010001811.1:0-34096 GCA_016069955.1 Drepana arcuata | reverse complement strand
TAATAATTAATAGTACTTCCTGTATTTTGGTGTAATAAATAACTGGAGGAAAAGGGGTTCTTGAAGCGACATTTCCCGATTTAAGCATAATGCATTTAAATCCTAGCTAATTAAGAAGAACAACGGCGCCGGTATTAATTTATACGGACATTCAAGAGATGAATAAAATACAATAAAACTAACTTACTAAACTAAAATGAACTTTAAAGTACTAACGAACAGTTTGTTTTAGATTGTAAAATTATCATATTTTCAAGCAAAAAAATGATCGATGGGGTTAATTAAAAATGGTTTCACAATAATCACAAAAACTACTCGGCCATCCCGCCGTTCGTTGTAATACATTAATGAAACATTAAATGGAGCATTAATATATAACACTTGCTGTCCCGCCCAGCTTCGCCCGGGTGAAAAAGTTAAGCTTCCTGAAACACGATCGGAGCGCCACCTATCGGGTCCAATTGTGATGTAAGCTATCCTATCTTTTAGTTAGATCAAACTATACACGGTGTGCAAATTTGATTGAAATCGGTTTAGTATTTTAAGAGCCCATCGCAGACATACAAC
This sequence comes from Drepana arcuata, assembly GCA_016069955.1. Classification (NCBI taxonomy): domain Eukaryota; kingdom Metazoa; phylum Arthropoda; class Insecta; order Lepidoptera; family Drepanidae; genus Drepana; species Drepana arcuata. Next base: position 33,529 of record JACCPG010001811.1, on the reverse strand, counting down.
GTGACACGTAATTTATATATATTAAGATACATATGGATAAATTACATTTTGGTTATAACTAAATAAGTGTACTATTGTCATTTCACGCAACATCACACAAGTATATCTGGTAATCGAGGACAGTCAGCAACTTTTTACGTTCGTAGATTTTTATATATTATAAAGAGACTGTCGTTAGGCATACTTCTTCGGAAACCTGTAACCAAGAGGTTTTATATAAAAGTGGGGACCTTGTGAAGTCGACATCCCCTCTTCACGGACAATCACAGATGGCATGAGAGTAGCAGTTTCACCCGATCAGAACTCGAATACCGCTCAGAGCTCATCTAGGGTGTCGTTTGTCGTTAAAAATTTGAAATAGGTTGAATATCGCTATTTGAAAGTAAACCAACATTATTCTGCGGTATATAATATTATGAAAGGGCTTCATCCCAAAGGATCGGCCACGCACGAGTACCTCTGGTGACCGTCGGGCAGGCTTATTTATAATAATAGGCGCACCCGACGGTAACACCAATGTTACTACCACTTTTCATAGCCGGAAAATATAATACGTTTTCGCGAAAATTATCTTCATAAATATTGTCAAGAATCTTAACAATTATCAACAGGAATCTTGACAGGATAATTAAGAGGCAAAATTAATGGAAAATCGTTAGGGCATAGGTTAATAGATAAGCAAATAAATTACTCAGGCTGTAAATTATTTTGTCTGTCGGGAATGTGGGCGGAAGGGGAACAATTTATTTACTAATTACGAGGAATTGCTACCGGGGTTATTTCAATTTGTATTAATTTACATTATTTTAATGTCTCAATGTATAATTATGCTATCATTTATTTATTTATTTATCAGACTATAACTGTTCATGGTTGGCAATAACAACAATTTAGTTAGTAGAACTAATACATTTTTTGACAGAGATAGGTTTGGAATTCGTAAACTAAGTGACATGATATGAGTATCATGACACACACTCTGCCTGCTCCTTTGGGTATCTGTGGGAACAGCAATAGGTATATAGATAGTGCCATCTACGAAGACGCGCCCCACTATTCTTCCTTACAGTTTATAGTGTAAGTGTGCAACCTTCCACAAATTTTGAGTATCAACGGTACTTACTTACTTATTTACACACTGATTACCTATGAGTGCACACGCACGTTACAATTATTAATAGACTCGGGTCATATTCCCCGCAGCCCGTGACCTCCTCGACTAGAAATTGGTGACATAGTGATCTATCAACGCACAGGCCAAACCACTAGATGGATCGGGCTAAAATTTGGCATGCAGGTAGATGTTATGACGTAGGCATCCGTTAAGAAAGGATTTTGATTAATTCTACCCCCAAAGGGATAAAATAGGGGATGAAAGTTTGTATGAAAATTTGTCTATTTTAAACCGATCGGGCTGAGACTTTGCATGCATAAAGCTACTATGACGTAGGCATCCTCAATACACACACACACACATCCAAAATAAATAAAAAATACTGCGCAAAGTCACTATCCAACGCGGACGAAGTCGCTGGCACAGCTAGTATATGTATATCCGTACGACGCATCTTTTATTTACCTTTTCCCAATAGAACAAAAGTCAGTAACAAGTTGTTAGAGTAGGTTATATGGCCATTGTTCTGTATAAGGATGATTAAACAGATGTTTTCATGGCGTACGTGTCAAAAAAACATACAATAAAATTACGAAAACCTAAATAATTATATTAGAAAATCATACTATGCAAGACAATAGTTCAACTACTGTAGAGTACAGCATGAAGTTGTTCAAGAAGAATATAAAAATATTGTTTTCCGCATATTTCTTGAACGAAAGAGAAAGAGATCGTTTACATATTTCAGAACTCACAAACAATGAAGTTTGAATATCCTGCGAAATGTGTGACTGACCATCGTTATTCCACATGTTAGCTGCTTCCTGTCATTGAATGAGATTCACAGAGTTTAACAGTTTTCGTGTGGTCGTAAAATTGGATTATTTCCGGGCTGGAGGATACGAGGCGTTGGCAGCTGTGAACTACGGTTAATTAAATACACTCTGCGTCATACTTCACCGCGACGGAGGTTCTTGTTCCAATTTGATATGGAAATTACGTTTTAATAGTCAGTACAAAATAATTATTAAAAAGGAATTTAATCTTTGGTTAGAAGTCTACTTCAACAGGACAGGATTCTGAAAACAAACTTTGCAGTTGACTGCTTAACCTTGACCACTACGACACTCAATGAACTAAAATATATATATATTTATTTTTTACTGGGAAACTCAATACAAATAAATCGCCCAGACACACATCAATTACTTCACACAGACATGAGCAAAGTACCCTCTGTTAAATATACATGTTCAAGCAATTTTGACAAGCATACACCCATCATCACATCAAGTCCCTCATGGGATAGCCAGAGAGAGTAAGTATCCTCCCCTTAAGTATATCCTATATATATCCTTCCCTTCCCACAAGGGTCCCTGAAGGGGTAGGCAGAGGTGTATAAGTAGTAACCACACACCCGCTTTCCGCCAGAGGTATATTAGGTGCCAACGTGACAGATGGCGAGTCCATCGCCGTTACTCAAGCACAACTATACATACGCCTTTGAATTTCTTCTCAGACGCATGTAGGTTTCCTCTCGATCCTTTCCTTCACCGTAAAGCTCGTGGTGTGACTAATCACTGTACTTAAGTTCATTAAAACTCATTGGTACAGTCGGGATTCGAACTTGCGAACATTGCGTCGCAGGCAACTGCTCGAACCACTCGGCCACCACGGCTCCTATATATAATAACTAGATACTATAAAAATAAATAAAGTATACTATGCAAATTATTTTATGTGCACGTTTGCAACATTTTAACCTCAACTACAACACATCTCATACAATCTTTAAAGTTACGATTGTGTAAAATGTAAAAACAGTACTCTCGGACTCCTTTTGAATAAATAACGTGCAAAAAACCAGACGTGAAAACCTCCACTCAAGCGATTCGCAGAAGCTTAATAAAAGATGTGTAAGCCCGCGTGTGTTTTCATTTAAAAGTTACTTACGTTGATGACCATAAAATGCTCGTTCAGCATTTCTTCGTTTTTCCACAAGATACCCGATTTATGTAGACGTCGAGAGGACTCGATAATCTTTAGGTATTTGAGATAAGCTTCGCATATAAGGTGAGTAGATTACGTAAACAGAAATTCAGAGCCCGCAAATTCAGAATATAGAAAACACCATACAGAGATTGATGAGGTTTTTTTATTCCAATAAACTGGCAACGAGCATGTGGTCCTCCTGATAGTAAGCGGTTACCACGGCCTATAGACGTTTAAAACATCAAAGGCATCGCTCGTGCTGCCGACCCGGTATCTATCCAAGTTTGAAGATCCATGGAACTCTCTAGGGGGTATGTTCCATAACCTGAACTTCAGCGGAATTCCTTAATATGATAACTAATAGAAGGTGGTTAACAAATCCTGAAGGCGCACGAGGCCAACCTGATATTGCTGTGCTAGCAGTTTAAGAGGTTACGGGGCCTGCTTCTGCCAGCCGTTGTATGTGCATATCTAGTAAGTTTAAGACTGATGACTTACAGAATTATATTTGTATCAGTTTCTTTTAAATCTTAAGTAGCAGAAGATAATTATAACTACAGGTTAAATCATTCCGATAATAATATATTAAGCTACCTACAAGTATTCCTTTCACACAGCAAAAGTTTTTTACATTGTTTCCCTCGGAAACTAAGCCAAACCATTTGTTACCAAGTAAGTAACTAGGCTCTAATTAAGTGCGAGGTAAGTAATAAAGTAAAAGGTAACTTGGGCGGCACGTCCGATAGTTCCATCCCCAAAGGATTCTGCGGCTGTGGTCACGTGCGATGCGGCCCAATAAACCTGCAGGCTGAATCTATATGTACATACGCTAACACGCGCTCTGATTCTTAATAAATATCTATATGGGTTTTTTCTCCACATTTTAGTGCCAAGCAAAACAATAACGTTGTAATGTTTTTTCTTCTAGACATTATTTATGGTCAGGCGGCGTCCCACAAGTGACAGACACCGCCAGCAGTCACATTGACACCTGATAAAAACAAATATCTGTACATATACCAATACATATACATACCTAATACACCTCTGCCTACCCCTTGTGGAAAGGCGAGAGGGTGTATATCTGTACATATACTCTGATTTTCTAGGACACATTTCTATAAGGTCTTAAAAATATTCGCTATATTATGGAGGCATAAACTTTTCTATTAGACGCACACAGTTTATATTATAAGGAGCGCTGTACACGTCGCAAGAAGTTTATCACTCCGAATACCTCAGCGAACGTTCTCAACGCATTACGACATCTGAAATCGACTTCGCACTTATCTCAGCTTCCTGAGAAGTTTGACCACTGTTCGTACTTAGACTAGAACACCTAAGTGCTAAAAGCTAGGCTGCTAAAAGTTTACGTAGACCCAAAGGACTGTGAAAATAATCCAATCTTTCGGTTTTACAGAGTAGATTTGAAATTAGATTTTGAAGTTAGCCAGCTCTGTGTCTTCACGCCTTAACCACTGAATAAATTTTGATCAAATATAATACAGAGATATCTGAAAAAGGATAAAATGTGGCGAAAATAACACTTTTTATAGAAAACCAAACATTTTGAAGTACTGTTTCTACGCATACGAAGTAAATGTGTATAGCCTAGCAGTATGTACATTATTAGTTTGCTTTCTCACGTCGATTTCATTATACATACTACCCACTAATACTGTTCGCGGAATATCAAAATGGTCATTTCCAGTGTTTGTATTGTTTCGTATGCAATGACGTACTATTATCATCATCATCATATCATCACGCCGAGTCACTAACGGGGTAGGCAGAGAGTATAGAGCGCCAGTTCTCTCTAGACTTACATACCTCCTTCGCTTCGTCCACATTCATCAGTCTCTTCATACATGCTCGTCGGTTTCGAGTACACTTGACTTTCCCGTCCTTGAGCGTCCGATCGATTTGATCTGGATAGTTGGAACGTGGCCTTCCTCTGCCTCTTCTTGTACACGTACTATTACTGTCAGTTAAAAACCCACACGTAATTCTCACGCCGACTCGCTCGCGGGGTAACCGTTGAATACAGTGCCAAATCACTGGAGATTTACAGACCTCTTTTACGTCGTCCATATTCATCAGGCTCTTCACATGATAATTATGTTACTCAGTTTAAAGTACTTTTGACGGTCACATCCTTGAATGTGCGAATGTTTCCCCGGCACCTTCTGAACATTTTCGCAATGTGTATATCTGTATCATCAACCACTCATCACTCACGTGAAATATTATATATAAATAACAAATGTTCCTTTTACACTAAGTAAACAGCAATAACTGCACTCTGCTATTACTTAGGATCAAAAGAGACGATAATAGCACTCCTACTGACAAGAAAATTGCTCCATACTCTAGTGTTTCTTTCACGTTCTAGAGTTCAGTTCATAATATATCAATTCCACACGCATCCACAACATTCCAATAACATGATGGATTATTTATTGCCTATATGTGTATCATACGAAGCTAAAATCGCAGCGAGATTTATTGAATACAACTAGATGGGAATATTACATTACGCCCAAGATAACCATTTGGTTACGTCTCATATCATTTTATGGAATGGTTGTTTCAATAGCTTGCTTTCGTTCGTATTTCCAACATATTCATTTGAATGAAACTCGTATTGTTATGTTTTAACCTTCTTATTCCCGCCTTTCTATAAGGACCCTTGGTGTTGTAAACAGATTTAATATCCATAATTAAATTTAAATTACAATTCCATTTCCCATTTAAAACTATGTAAATATCTTTTTCAAGCTAAATAAACAAGAGGCCAAGTGCCAGATGGTGAGTCTTTATACATTCTAAAAGTACTATCTCAACTTAGACTTAATTTCTTTCTATTATATTAGAGATTTCCCGACGTTGTTTTTGTTCACCGAAAAAAGGGTTTATTCAAAGGCTAGATGAAACGACATATAGAGAGCTAAGAATACTATCTAAGTGACTCGCGGCAATATATTCAATATTGCCGCTAGAGAAACGAGCGAAACGACAAGATTGGATACTAACCTATATGTAGAGATAGTGTATCATATGCAGTGAAACTTAAAATGTATATCCTCACGCCTTTGAAGGGTAGGCAGAGGTGTATAGGTAATTTCCGTAACGACGATGGCGAGTCCATCACCGTTACTTAAGCACGAATATAACCTACGCCTATCAAATTCTTCTCAAACGTATGCAGGTTTCCTCTAGATGTTTTCCTTCGCTGCTAAGCGCGTGGTGTCACTAATCACTATACTCAGGTTCAGAAAAACCCATTGGTACAGACGGGATTCGAACTTCAATTACTAGAACCACCCGCCCACCACGGCTCAGCCACTTCGTATTCACAATTAAAATGTATAGAATACATTACATTTAATATGGAAAAAAATTAAACCCGATTTTGGTGAAAAAGTCTTCCAAGATGCCATCGCTTTATCGCCTTTCATTGTTTTACTTTCTCAATCGTATGCCAGTGACACGATATAACACGATTTTCATTCCTTTGCTATACATTTTGTGGTGTGATACATCATCACCTTAAACATATAATATATATCAATTCAGTAAGAGCGAATTATTAACTATGTATTTTTTTTATAAAATGTTTCAAAATTGGCATACCTATTTCCATCGTGAGTTTAAATTCAAAGCTATGAGGAAAAGTTTTCCAATTGGCGTTGAGCTCCATACAAAGTTGCATAAGAACATTGTCACACACGCTGTCATGCTGAAATACATTCAATACATGCCAACCAAAGGCATATGAAACTGAAAACAAATAAAGAGCGCTTTTTCATAAAGCGCTCTTTATTTGTTATTATTATAATAATATAATAATTATTTAATATAATAATAATTAAATTATTAATTAATAATTAAATATAATTTGTTATTAATATTATTATTCCATTCATGCACACTCCATTCATGATGTTCGCTACAACATTTTGATATTTGTTTTAATACATTTTGTGTTTTCACGCTTCACAAATATGCATGAATATTGCAATTCTAATTTTGACGTAAGCTTTGTAAACATGCATGTGGCTAGAGTTATGGTAAGCGGTTATCGCCGGTTACACATGCAAAGCCAAGAGTCATACTTACACATTGAAGACCTGAAATCTTTATTCCTTATAGTCGCTTTAGTGTAACTTGTGTCCATATTCCTTAATCTTCAAGAGAAATCACTCAAAACCGGCGATGTATATGTCAGTTTCAATTCATTCTGAACAATGTATTTGATGACGTTTTTGATTAGTAATACCTGGGATAGAACCGCATCAATTGGACTCTTGGTATCACGCACGAGTTGCTAAGGGTCGCTTGTTCTACCTCAACAGCATATCGAAAAGCAGAGCCTTCTGTCTACGATCGTCTTGCTACTTTAAGTACTTCCAATTCTAAGACCGTTCAGATTAAAAGGGATTATACTGGTGAGCCCTGCCACTTAAAATATTCCCTGCCGAACTGATTTTAAGCCCGAGAAATATTCCGTTTGAATTCAAGAATGAAGGGCAGTCTTTGCATAAATTACCTTCTATCTTGAGGACCGACTACAAAATTTATCATAATATCTCGAGCAAGTATAATGGAATGATATTATTGAAACTGGAAAGGCAAGTTTAATCTCAAAGCTGTTCAGAGATCTCGGCTTTAATGTAATATTGGCACAAGAGTCAGAAGCCAGATGCCAGGAAAATAAATTGATTCTGACCTCTTTCGTATATGTATTTCATTAAGGAATATTATCAATATGTTACTTCTTGAACCAATTTCGACATTAACCACTAATTTTCCCGCTATTCTATCATTATCCTCATCATCACGCCGAGTCTCTAGCGGGGTAGGCAGAGAGTATAGAGCGCCAGTTCTCCTAGGCTTACATACCTCTTTCGCTTCGTCCACATTCATCAGTCTCTTCATAAATGCTCGTCGGTTTCGAGTACTCTTGACGTTCTTCTCCTTGATACGGTTTTTGAAAGGGTTTTCTAAGGTATAGTAAATGGTGTAGTGGTACCTACTTTTACTGAAGATGTATTTAGGTGCCAATGTTTGTATGACGAAGCCTGTGGTGAATACGTTTTATGTTCAATCGACGGTGAACTTGCAATACATGTATCAATGAGTTTTTCTGAACATAAGTACAGCGATAAGTCACACCACAAGCTTGTGAAGGAAAACATGGAGAAGAAACCTGCATATGAGAAGAAATTCAAAGGCGTATGTATAGTCGTGCCTGAATAACGCGACGGACTCGCCATCAGTCGCGTTAGAACCTAAAATATATCACTAGCCGAAGGTGGGTGTGTAGGTACCCATACACCTGTGCCCACCCCTTCAGGGACCCTTGTGAGATGGTGTGAGAATATAATTATATAATATTTATATCCTATATGTTTATCCAGGTAATCTCTTCGCCAAATTACATCCAATTCTCTTGAGCTATTCTGGCGTAATTGAATAACAAACCTTCGCATTTATAAATTGTTTACTAAGGTTTACTAACCCATCCTCGCTTCATAGTTCATTAGAGCACAATATCCTTGTATAATTAACGGGGTTGATTCATTAGCATCATCACAGAGGTATTTAGTTCCTTTAATGATACTTGTGTGTAGCAAGTGCCATGAATTAGTTGGTATGTATGTACTTGAAATATGCAATGTAATAGAAATTATCTATGTTGTTATATAAGAGACTGCTAGTAACTCAAATGTATATTTCTTAAGTACAGTGATTAGTCACACCACGAGCTTTACGGTGAAGGAAAACATCGAGAGGAAACCTGCATACGTTTGAGAAGCAATTCAAAGACGTTTGTCATGTCAAAGCTACTATGTCGTTGAATAACGCCTATGGACTCGCCATCTGTCACGTTGGCACCCAAAAAAATCTCTGGCAGAAATTAGGCGTGTAGGTACTACCTATACCCCTCTGCCTACCGCAATACGAACAATAATGTCCCTCACAAGAAGTCCCCTCTTTCATCCACATTCACTAATCTCTTCATACATGCTCGCCGATTTTGAGCATTATGGCAGTTCCAATCTTTGAGTGTCCGATTGATCTGACCTAGAAAATCGCCTTGCACTTTGGTATCCGAAGGCGTAGACAGAGGTGTGTAGTACTTGTACTTACACACCCACTTTTCGTAGGAGATATATTTTAGGGGCTAACGTGACAGACGAGGAGTCCATCGCCTTTTCTTAAGCACGGCTATACATATACATACCTAACATACATAGGTACTTATGCAAGGGTGACCGTTTCATAGCCTTCGCTATTTCGCTTTTACTAAGTTCTGATCTATAATATATAGGTTGTTTAAATATTCATGGTTATAAAACTGTTCTTTTAATAAGGGGAGTTTTTTAAGTATCGCTGTAAGCAGCTTATATGGCTTTAAAATTCCATAATATAACACGCCGAGTCCCTCAGTAAAAAGTTCCACAGATCACAGTTCTGACAAATCGAGATATGTATACCTTTTTAAATATTATCCTATGTATACAGTCCGGCCATAAATATTGTTACAGTGAAAAATTAAAAATATTTCTACAAGAATATTTATTGTGAGGCTAAGTAAAGCGCTATGATTTGTGAAACAATAATGTGACCCCAGCCAAAATGTAGGCATTATTTATATTAGAAATACGAAAGTTTGTGAGGACAGGTTCTCTTGTTTCACGCAAAGAGTACTTAACGGAATTGGAAATTTGGCACATAGATATGTTATTGGCTTGTTTAGAATAAGTATGATTAGTTATATTCTAGAAAAAAATCTACCAGTGAAATCGGGCGAAATCGCGGGGCGCCGCTAGTCCACAACATACAGACCGAATATTTTAAGCTTGTCCGCCCAGAAGTTGAACAATCAGTCAGGAAAACTTCACACAAGTCGTCTGCAACTTCCGAAGGCAATAAATAGTTTTCGTTGTCTGCTCCAAGTGACGTAACTTAAGTGCTTCTATTTATACAGACTGTTGGATGGTGTATCCGTACTTTTTTTGTATAGACTTGGTATTTTTAGAAGGTTAGGAAAGGAATCTATGGTTGGGTTCGAAACCTTTAAAGGTTGATTCCATTACGGGCTGATGAAAATAAATTTGCAACGGGGGCGCGTTTTACTTTAAGTGTCGCAAACGTCCATAGACTGCGATAACCGCTTATTTGTAAGTGACATGTATTTTTTTTCATGCCAAAAAATACTTCTGATGTGACAATGCGCTGAGTCCTAAGTATATATTATATGAAATATAGTAGTATTTTATAATTGTATATTAATATTTGTATAACTCATTTAATGGTGGGTTTCCTAAACTAACTTTATACATACACATAGGTAATAATACCTTATATAATTCATAATTGGTCCCTATGTTACGGCCATATGTATGAAGGACAATGAACCCGTCTGGTGTACTTAGAGAGATAGCAACGGGTTCTGTAAACTTCGGTTTAATACAACAAGAATTAACACAGCCTAAGCACTGCACCTACTCCGGAAAAACGTGCGGGATTTTTAAAATTTAATAAACATTACATTTCAAATGAGTGTACGGTATTAGTGTGGTTGACGTTACAGACTGTAAGAGTAACGGGAATTGTGATATGAATTTGTAAGGCCCACATAAAATGATGATAAAGTGTACAACATCTATTCTACGATAGTGTAACGCTAAGGAAGGTTTATTAAGGTCATTTTTATGAAGTCGAGCGGCAAAAATGGCAACGCTGGTAGTGCAGCTAAGCACTTAGCTTTGATATAAGGCAGACAATTGAGTGTAGAATAAAAAAGTCTGTATATAGGTCCTGAAGGGTTGGAGCGCGGTGCTGGCTACAGAAACATGATAGATGAAGAGTCCTAGCTCCGTCTTTTTATTAACCTGTGAATTCCTTCTCATACGTACGCAAGTATCCCCACAATGATTTTCTTCGGCGCCAAACTCGTCTATAATAATAATATCCCCACGCCTTCCCACAAGGGTCCCCGAAGGGGCAGGCAGAGGTGTATAGGTAATAACCACACACCCACTTTCCACATATTAGGTGCCAACGTGACAGATGGCGAGTCCATCTCCGTTACTCAAGCACTATTATACATATTTGCCTGTGAATTTCTTCTCAGACGTATGCAGGTTTCCTCTCAATGTTTTCCTTCGCCGTAAAGCTCGTGGTGTGACTAATCACTGTTCAGAAAAACTCATTGCTACAGTCGGGATTCGAACTTGCGACCTTTGCGTCGCAGGCAACTGCCCGAACCACTCGGCCACCACGGGTCTGAAAATAAGTGGTATTGTTTCAAAAAGCTTGTGTTGTAGTTTTAGCTGTAAGCAAGAGTTTCCAGAGAGCTCCCTAGGAACACACTGCGTTAGTAGTAAGGGCTATTGGATTGTTGGCAATATGTATTATTTTTCAATAAAGCACATACATCAGTATTGTTATAGCAGCAAGGAAAGATTACCAGAGAAGTCTCTGCGGATACAATGTGCTAGCAGGAAGGAGTAATGCAGATGTAAATAAACGATACCATTAGGTGGGTCATTGGTATCTTTGAAACATGTTTATTAATATCAATCACACATACGTTTATCAATAATAAACGTTTCAAGATTTCCGGACGAAGGAATATGTATCTTACCTACAGTTCTTTCCAAAAATAATGAATTATTTAAAATCAACACCTCAACATTAACCAAACAACAAAACGCAAGCCTAACCCGATTAAAACACGTTTACGTGTCGAGGATATAAATTATTCGATTCCAGCCGTGCATTGTTCCAGCCAGCGTGCCAGTGAAAATGTGACGTAATCGGAATGATGTGGATAAATTTACGCCTGTAAGTGGCTTTTATGACGTTTGCTTAATACAGCAGGAATTAATTTGAACCGGTGAATAGAACTTGTTCACAACTGTATATTTGAGAATATTTGTGTGTGAGAGGAATTTGAAAGCAATAAAATTCTTCAATATCGGATTAAATTGATTCAGAACGGATTTTGAAAACAAAAGCCTTAATTTAACCTTCAAAATACAAGTACCAAATTCTAAAGTGCATACATAACCATTCGTATTGGAATATTGCCAGTTAAAAAAGTAAAGGGCGTTTTGCACAAAGTTTTTATGAAAATAGCCGATTCGCAGTTCAAGGTAATAAAGTAACCCTTTTGTTTCGGATTTGGATTGCGAGAAGATATGAAATGCGCGGCATTTGCATCAAACGATTGAACGGAACCAAACTTTTTTAGATACGTTTTGTAATTTACTATCGGAAAAACAAACCCTAAACCGAAGAGCATGTATGAAGAGAATAATGAAAGTGGACGAAGCGAAAGAAGTATGTAAGGATCGTAGCAAGTGGAAAGAAGTGGTCTCTGCCTATCCCTACGGGAAAGAGGCGTGATTATATGTATGTATGTATGTAAAAACAAAGGGTTTAGAGGTCTTTTGTTTCTTTTTTTTTTTCTATATAATATTCTATATAATATTAATATTCTATATAATAATGAATATAAGATTTATCCTTATAAGCCATATTGATCCCGTTATTTTTACGACAGAAATAATAATAATAAATATATAATAAAAATAAAAAAAAAAATACGACAGAAATACCAACGTTTTTAAACAAATGTCTGCTATTTTTTCCTGGAAGCGTAATTAAGAACGGTTTTATCAATGTCATCGTATCGTCTCGCCCCATCAAGCACCAAGAAGGACTGACGTAGAAATACCAACGTATTGAACTCAAAATTATTTTTGCTCTAAACTTAGGTTTAGTCCATTACGCACAATACTTCATACACAATGAATAAATCATATTATTGTTTTTTTTTTTATTTTACCTATTTAACATGCATGCCGGAGGCCTGATTCGTTACAAACCAATATGATATATAAAAGCGCTAGTGAACTCAGGTATTGCTTATGTTACTATGCCTATATGCTACGGTAACTGGATACTCTCAGACGGACCTTTATAAATGTGATTAACTTAGTACTACAAAATAGCAAGTAAGTCTAGCAAAAAATTAGTCTCAGATCTCTACCGTAGAATTGAGCGAGAAAATCCTGTATGAGTCGATTCATCGCGACCGCATCTTATAGGTAAGTAAATCGTTCGCAAGCCACTCTGATTTCGTGCCGGAGTTTTTCTTCCCGAGCAAGGATGTAATCCGACGGATAAAAAGGGAATAAACCTCGATCGTTAGCCGATGACGCAGCAATATGGGAAATTGGATCCTCCTACATCTTGTAATGTGAAACTAAGTTGCAGACACCGTAAGTAGGTGGTCTGCGCTGGGTTTGTAACTCTTGGGTTGTCCTCTAGACATTTTCTATTTATTTAGTTGTTACTTGTTCACAAATTTCTTGAAATTAGTAATTAGTGGTCTAATAACATCCACTTTCTGTCGGCAGTAATACGATAAGTATATAATTACGTTATAACAGTCGTGGTTGCGGCCTCTCCGCAGTAGTTTATTGATTGATTAGTCGCGCCACGAGCTTTTCGTTGAAAGAAAACATCGAGAGGAAACCTTGCATACGTTTTAGAAGAAATTATAAGCCGTGGCGTCGTCTTTGTCGTCCTTCAGTAACGGCGATGGACCCGCCATCTGTCACGTTGGCAGCTATATATGTCTCTGGCGGAAAGTGAGTGTGTGGTTACCACTACCTACATACTTCTGCTTACCCTTTGGGAAGGCTATCTATTATATGCTGTTTTCTTATTTTGATATTCCTTATGAATAATTAATTTAAATAAATTACTTGAACAGTATGTGTGTTCTTGAAGCATATATATACATAGACACATATCTTCACGACGAGTCACTCATGGGGAGGCAGTGAGAATAGAGCGCCAGTTAATTAGCGTCTGACTTACATAACTCTGTCATCCACATTCATCTATAACGGAAACTTAACATAAATATGAGTTAAATTAATGAATTTCAAAAACAGATACTATTTTAGTTTATAATTTTCATACGTACCGACACCAAGCCTTACCAGATTTCAATATGCAATTAACGGAGCCAACCAATTTTGCATTTTATACCTAAATAAAGAATTTGGATATGACAATTAAAACAATTCATATGCAATGTTACAAGTCAAATTAGATACTTTGTTCCAAAAGACAATACATTAGAATCTTTTAAGCGATTGTGAGCATTGATTGTTTATCTTTGGCGTGATTCCGAGTGGACTAAAATAGAATTTGGTTTCAATATTTTTCTAAAGCTAGCAAGGTCTTATATTAAGGAGGAAAGAATTAAACGCAAAAGCTAAAAAAGTATAAAGGACCATTTATATTTCACTGAAAGGAGCTCAGTTAATGTGATTACAGTACATATTATTCTTAAAGGAAAATTTGAAGCATCGAAGAAACTAATCGAATATTTATATTTTATTTCGGATTAGTTACTTTAACTGACTTCTTTGTTTCGGGGGCTGTATCTGAAACAAGTACATACAATTTTATTGATCTGTTTTCTTATTCGTAATGACGCAATTAAGAAGTACTCGAAACGAAAAGGAATGAAAAGACTGCTTTATCAATGCCAGTTAGGCACTCTAATCTCTCTGCCAACGATCAACGATGATCAACGATCTTCGAAGATAGATATGTTTTAATACACTCTTTTTGCTAAAGGCATGTTTCGGTAGCAAAGGGATATGAAAGGGATTTGAATGTCTCCTCAACCTATGTTGTATGTATGTTAACTTAGCCTGTTTTCCTTTATCCGAAAGCGGAATATGTATGTCGTTTTGTGTTTATATACTTGCCATAGTATTGTTTAGACCGATTGTAAGCGTATAAAGAAACATTTAAAATCACGTACAAATAAGATTTTGAAAAGTTACATCTTATTCTGTTAAATCATACCTTCTACATCATGCCACTTGGTCTCAGTATATTCTTCAATAACGGTACCGTTGGGGTATATGGTAGTCGTGGTGTCTTTCTCTATGACAGGCTGTGTGATTACATCCAAATAATACTCCACATTATAGTCCTCATTGATAGTCGTCAAATTTGCCAAAAATCCTGGATTTGTTGTTTTCAGCCATACTGGATTGGTTGTTGACTTTAATTTTGACAAATCTGGAATTTATTAGTGAAATATAAGTATATAATGCAAATAGGGAGTGGAATACTCCTATTTATTGGCAATAGTATCATAGATCTTTACTTGATGTCAGCAGGTAAACTTAAACTAAAAAAAAGGTAAACTTTAACTACTACGCTTTAACTATGAATGTAAATTACCGATTTTTTCTGCTGAACTCTGCTTTACAGTAGTTGATGTACTGTTTGTTGTTTGATTATTCTTTTGTGGAGCGTCTTTTGTTTCTAGGGAATGAGTACCTTCATAATTGAAAAAGGTAACCTCCTTGGAACGCGCATCATCATTTTCTGTCACTGTTGAAGGAGCCACAGTTGTCGGAATAGGAGTCGTTGTAACATCTCCAGAACTTTCAGATGTGGAGGTAACGTTTTTATGATCAGGTTTCGGTGTAGTCGATACGTCATCACCGTTTATATCTGTAGCTAGTGTTGATGGTTTGGCAGTACTAGTACTTAATGATTTAGGAATTTCATCGGAATTCTGCTTTACAGTAGTTGATGTACTGTTTGTTGTTTGATTATTGTTTTGTGGAGCGTCTTTTGTATCTAGGGAATGAGTACTTTCATAATTGAAAAAGGTAACCTTCTCGGAACTCGCAGTAACATTTTCTGTCACTGTTGAAGGAGCTACAGTTGTCGGAATAGGAGTCGTTGTAACGACTACAGAACTTTCAGATGCGGAGGTAACGTTTTTATGATTTGGTGTCGGTGTAGTCGATACGTCACCACCCTTTATATCTGTAGGAGCTGGTGTTGATTTAACATCAGATATTGGAGTGGTCGATTCGGTGATATTATGAGATTTTTTTTCGGAAATAGTAGGTTCATAAGCTTCTGTCACAAGAGGAGTTGGTGTAGTTGATACACTCACAACAGTTGGGCTAACTGTAGTAGTTGCATTGAGTGAGTTTTCTAGCTTCTTAATTTCTTGAGTAGTTTGAGTACCCAGTGCTACAGGTGATGTCGTATCTTGATCTAAAGGTACTTCTATTGGGGATAACGTAATAACCTCATCCTTCTTAGGAGTTTTTGAGGAATGGGATGCATTCGTAGCTGTAGTTGTTGTAGTTTTTTCAGTTGTTGGTTTGCTTTCCGTTATAGTATTTTCGATATGTAAAGATTTCCTTTCAGCAACGGAATATGGAATGAAACCGATATTGCTATCATCCAATTTGTAACTAATAGGTAGGGGTGCTGTTGGAATTGGAGTCGTTGTAACCGGACTGGGAACTGCTACTAAATTATGCTCGTAAGCTTGACTTGGCTTTACAAAACGTAAATTTGAATTTGTCTTAGTTATAGTATCTAGGTTTTCGGCTTGTTCTATAGTTCCATTTGGATGTACAAACAAATAGCGCTTTTTCTTGCCCATTGATGATAAAGCCTTTCGAACATCTTGGTTTAGGTTAAGTTGGTCCACTTCATGACCTAAACAAAAATAGTTTAATATCAAACAAAAAGATACAATTTTAATTAATTATTATTAAGGACTTAGGTACTTACTTGAAGCATATTTTCTAATAAGGTAATTTCCAAAATTTTGTTCAACATTTCTTTCTTGAGGGACGTGTGTAACAGGTAAGGTATTAATGCGTAGCTGTGGTGCAGGTGCAACATTTGGTAGTAATACTGGTGAAGGCACAGGTGCCTCGTGGTTCGGGGATCCTATAGAAATACGTGATAAATGAACCGCAGGCTGCACTTGCTGGGTTTGTGCTACAGCTATTGGATTTTGATACCATCTGGTTTCCTGGTAATTATTTTGGGTTGGATAGAATTGTTGAGTTTCTGGTCTGATGGGCTGCTGTTGATAGTTACGATAATTATTCAGAATTTGTTCATTCACAACAGGTGTTCCGGTGGACTGAGCTTGAACTATATTGCCTGGATTTGTTCTCAAGAGCTGATTTAGATCGGGTGAATTTTGAAAATTATTGTTTGGCACTTGATTGTTTGGAATCCATTCATTCGGTCTGGCTTGCTGGAATGTATTATAATATTCATTGTTCTGCCATTGACGTGGCAACTGTTGGCCATATATTTGGCGATTGCGGTAATAGTCTACATTTTGAGGTTGTTCGATGTTAACATTTTCGTACTGACGAGGCGCATCGTATGAACGTTGTCCATCGTATGCTCTTTGTCCAACCAGACCCTCGGAGAAAGGAACTGACACTGAAAATAATTATGTATCAAATTCACAAATTTCTATTGTATTATAGATATATAGATAATGCCAAACATAGCAATGAATTCGTCCTTAACCCCTACAAAAAAAGGACACTAATGTTTAAAAAAGACCCAAGAGTTTGTTTTGTTATTTCTTCCCCAGGTAAAAAAGAAGTCCTTTAGAAAGTGGAGAGTTGTAATTTTAATATAAACTGTAAAATATAAAATCCAATTACGGTTATCTGTTGAATAGGTTAAAAACGATTCTTGAATGCACTAATAAAAACTCACCGACTATACTAGAGCAAAGAACCAAAACACAAAAAAATATCACTTCAAGCTTCATAGCTGGCTTACATCGACGATAATTCACACGACACTGTCAAATTTAGAGCTCAGGTTATTGTTAAAACTGTATGCTAGTGCAAATATAATGGGAGAAAAGCTGTATACACAAGGCGTCTATTGTCGGTATTATTAGCTATGCCCTGCGGTTTCACCCGTGTAAAAATCTAATTCATTAGTATAATATTATCTAGATTTATTTTTGCAACAGAACATATCCTATGTGCTAATAATATATATCTGTGCCAAATTTAATTCAATTCCGTTCAGGCGTTCTGGCGTGACTGAGGAACAAATATCCATACGTCTTCACAAACATTCGCATTTATAATATTAGTAGGACGTTCTTACATACGTTGATAACATGCGTAGCTGAACATTACGCCATGAAAGCAAGAAATGTGGCCTCAAATTATTGGCATTTGTAAAGTATTATTTATGCTGTGGAAATTTTCTAAGCGTTCTGTCGTTAATACACTTTTTTAGACCCGTGGCGACCAGTTGGCCGTTTAGTAAGTTGCATTAATTCCCAACTTCAGTTTTTTTTTTTATCATAAACGTAAGTACAATAATTAATCACGCCACGACCTTTACGATGAAGGAAAGTATCGTGAAGAAATCTGCCATTGAAAAACGGCCAAGTCAATGTGTCACGTTGGCACCTAAATATATATATGTATATCTCTCTCTCAGATAGTCAGAGTAGCTCTTCCTCGGTTCCGTACCCTTTTCAAAAGGGTTCGGCCGCCTACTTCGTTCGGAAGCCCTTGAAAGAAGGCGTGAACCTGAAGAAAGAAGACCATAAGCTAGCAGAGTTTGGTATTATTCAAAACAAAGAATGATAACTGGGATTTTTAGGACCCCTTCAGATCGTCAAAAGAAATTCTGACACGTATTTCTGAAACAACATCGTTATACATGAACAAATTGAATTTGTACAGGTCGTATACAATGAATGTTTGTTAATTGTTAGGATTAGTCAGCTATAATAATTAAATTTTCATTTAGTATTACGCATTCGCAACGAATGAAGTATAGTCATAATATATTAAGAGCTGGGCTCTTGTCAGCGACATGTAAACAGGGAGAAGAGCTCCAGTCCTCTAGACTTAGAGTTACCTTAATAGCTTCATCACCTTCATCATGTCATTTTTATAGCTGAAAATTAAGCTTATATTATCCTAATGGAACCGCCACAGCAAAAGTTATGAAAGCACATACGGAACTCTAAATGCCTGAAGTTACGGAATCGAGTACTAAAACGAAAACTGTTTGCCTTGTTAGCTTGTATAAGTTTGTAATTGCCTGTGAGCTACTGTAATTTTGGTAAAGCAACGATGCATTCTTAATTAGCCTTGCGAGCGATGTTTTTAGTTATAATGTTTATGTTTAAAAAGATTGTGTTCTATTAACTTTTTAATTACTGTGGTAGCCGAGTGGGGTGAGACAACTCAATAATTGCAAGTTCGCACCCAGACTGTACCAATGATTTTCCTTCTTAAATACAGAGATCGACACCACGAGCTTTGCAGTTAAAGAAAACATCGAAAACTAAGAGGAAAGTTTTCATAGACTGGCTGTGCTGCGTCTTCGTCCGTCCGCGTGGAATAGTGCCTTTGGGCAGCATTTTCTGGATATATCTTTTGGTTTATTTTAGATATGTTAGGTTAATCCGATAAGCTGCTTCAGAGATTAACGTGTATAAATGCACAGACAAACAGACGAACAGATAAACAGACAAAAATCCTAACAATTATTGTTTTGGGTGCTATCTATATGCGCTGATAAAGTTTCCTATGTTTTTTTTCATCTATGTGTAAAGACAACATCCGTAACATTTTTTTATGTATTGATGTATTGATGGTGATTAGAAAGAAATTGAAGTGAAAACATAAGAATTGAAACTTATTGTCTAAGCTTAAATTCGCTTGTGTTCAATACACAGAATGTCAAAGCCAATAAAGCAAGGTTAGTTTTGAAAAAATCCCTTTCGACATTTCTCACGAACATTTTTACCTCGTACCGCGCCCTCTCTTAAATCTTTCATAGTTTATATTTGAAGAGGATTGATTGAAATATGCATGTGTGAAACTTGCGAGAAACCCGATTGTGTGACGTTGATAAATTTCTTATTTATTCTTGTGTAGAATTGGGCGACGTGATTAAATGATTTATTATTGTTAACTATATAATACATAGCCTAATGCATACTTAAGTCATATAAAACGGATTTAGAACATCATCATCATCATCAGCCCACTCTAGTCCACTGCTGGACATAGGCCTCCCCTCATAGAACATAAGATAGGTATATTAAAAAAAACGCGATCTTTTTTTTATTTTATGACTTGAATACAGATGAATTGATGATCAATAGAATTTTGGGTACTCCTCCAAATAACACAGATAAACTCGAATTAGATGGCATAAAAAAATATTATACATAACTAATCTTTTATAGGGATGTCTCGAGGAAACTCTTTGAGGCCTCCCGTGACAAGAGGGCTGGCGAATATTTCGCTCAGCGAATCAGCATTGCCATACAACGTGGCAATGCCGCTTGTCTTCTTGGCACCCTTCCGCGTGACACAGATTTGGGACATTTATTCTATTTATAGTTAGTTTATATTTATTAGAGCCGTGGTGGCCGAGTGGTTCGAGCAGTTGCCTGCGACGCAAAGGTCGCAAGTTCGAATCCCGACTGTACCAATGAGTTTTTCTAAACTTAAGTACAGTGATTAGTCACACCACGAGCTTTACGGTGAAGGAAAACATCGTGAGGAAACCTGCATACGTCTGAGAAGAAATTCAAAGGCGTATGTATAGTCGTGCTTGAGTAACGGCGATGGACTCGCCATCTGTCACGTTGGCACCTAATATACCTCTGGCGGAAAGTGGGTGTGTGGGTATTACTTATGCACCTCTGCCTACCCCTTCGGGGACCCTTGTGGGAAGGCGTGAGGATATATTATTATTATACTATTATTATTATATTATATTTATTATTACTTTGTCTCTTCTATATATTATAAACTTGAATAGATTGAATTTGAAAGAGATTAAATTAATGACATAAATACTAATCTATGTTCAATATAATTACGAGATTTATCAAACGGCTGAATATATATATATATATATATATATATATATATATATATTTATATATATATATATATTATGTATAGCTAATACCTACCCATTCCCCCTTTCCGCCAGAGCCTTTGAATTGCTACTCAGAAGTATGCAGGTTTCCTCTCGATGTGGTGTGACTAATCACTGTACTTAAGAAATATAAATTTGAATTTTATATACTGTACTTAAGTTCAGAAAACTCATGGGTACAGACGGGATTCGAACCTGCGATCTTTGTGTCTCAGGCAACTACTCGAACCACTCGGCCACCACGGTTTTTTATATGGCAAATAATTTTTTCTTTATATTTATTTAAAAAAAATTAAAACCAGCCAAAGTACAATTTAATTACGTTTTTAAAAACCTTTGAAAATGCATACCCAAGTCTAGATGTTTAATATTTTGTATATCTTGGATGAGATAAATTAACCTACTTATGTGTACAACTCTGGAACTGAAATAAAGTTGGTCATTTGGTTACTATTGTTTTTGATCAAAATCGACGAGTCGAACATTGACGTAAGGACTTTAAACTGCGTGTACAATTGGGTACAATGCTGAAATGACGCATTTGTGAAAATGCGTCATTTTAGTAATGCAGTTGTACGCTAGTAGCATCTGTGTCAATAAATAGATTTCCTGGGTTGATAATCTCTCTACTCTGTAACTTGTTAGTTTTGGAACTGTCTTTTAAATACTTTGAATTGTGGTTATTTTAAATAAAAAATGATACCCTAATACTCGAGTTATTATGGTTGTAATGTGATTTGTTAGCATCTCTAAATCGTCTGTGGTAATGTGTATTTTGGTAGGTACATACTCATATTTACTTTTGGTTTGAATAACACAACGGCCGCAAACCAACCATACAACAACCAAACAACCAAAGAAAATTTAGCAAATCTTGGGGACAAGCAACACACAGATTAAAAAAGAGTAGACCCAACATAACCTTTAAAACTCAAATAGAATGACATATATATACATTGACATACATGACATGTCAGAAAAGTGATGCGATATTAATTTATTTGATGTTGGACGTGAAATAAAATTACAATTGAATTAATTGTTGCTACTGCTTTCAACATATACACCAATCAATCGGATTTGTATATTTTTTTGCTATTATAAAATTTGGAAGAATGATATCCGTATCAATTATTTGTGTATAAATATGTCAGTAGTTAAGGAATCCAAAAACACAATTGAATTCGATCCTATCTTGCCCGATACGGGGATTCTATTCTTCGAAGAATGCCCTACGGAGTACGAGATTGAGCGGCCTAGGTTGTTGCCTTTGAAGACTAGCACACAGATACGATTTGAGCAGCTGCAACACGAAGCTGCAAGGGTGTGGAGAGAAAAACAGAGAACCGTTAAGAAAGACTGACTAATAGTGTTTTGGGTGAAGAGCCATAATCAGTCACAATGGTGTACACGTTGTTTGTGATAGAAATTATATCAGCATTTATTCTGGCAGCTACTCTGCTGTACCGATATGGTGACTGCTACAGGAATCATATACTTGTGACAGTATCAGTGCTGACAGCATGGTACTTTTCGTTTGTTATAATGTTCATATTGCCATTGGATGTGTCATCGGTAAGTCAAGCTATTATATAAATAAATTTTAAACTGAATTTATTAAATGAAAAATAATTCTAAAAATAAACAAATCATTATTTAAACTAGGTAAATTCTTTTTTACTTTTTTATTAACTTTGAAAAAAAAAATACTTCATTGAAAATGAAAACAAATATATATGATATATATATAAAACAAATATATAGGAAATAATGGTGTTCCTGGTGTTCCTCTGGTGGTCTGGTTGGGGTTGCAATACATTTCTATATAAAGTATTTTAGTATTTAATATTATATAATATTTAATCATCATCATTTCATGTTTGTAGAAATTACTGTAGGTTAAGGTAAAAGCGAAAAAAAATATCAAATGAAAATTTATACTAGGTTAATGTGAATTTGTGAATTAAAACATATATTTGACATAAATTACATATATTGCACTTAAGTGACAAGTATTAATATTAGAAAAGATACCATTAGCGAGCTAGCAAATACAAAATGACCTGTTGTCACTAAAATCCAAAGAGAAGAGCCTTTTAGTGAAGAGGCCATCTCCCTCCGCTAATTACTCTCAATATTTGCTGCTCATAGTGGGAACACTGATTGCAGAAGGAAACCTAAATAGGAAAAAAAAAAAGTTTTGTATATTCGAAAAACAACAGGCAAATATATATGTGCTAACGTGATGATTATAATGATGATAATTTTGAGGTCATACTAATGCCAATGTACAAGCTAAAAGGCTTAAGTAATAGTAAGAAAAATTATAATAATATTAACCCAACAGACTGTATACCGCCAATGCCTGCAAGACAACACAACAGAGATTACCTCCCAGTTGACACTCCAGAACAATGAGTCCAGTACAGCGGCCACTCCTAACCAGTGCCATCAACCATGGAGTTACGTTCCAGATAATGTATTCCCTAATTTGTGGAGGATTGTATACTGGACATCACAATGTTTGACCTGGTAAGAATTAATGTACTTAAAAGAGAATGTACTGAGTATATATTATTTTAAGCATACATACATATCATCACGCCAAGTCCCTAACGGGTTAGGCAGAGAGTATAGAGCACCATTTCTCTCTAGACTTACATACCTCTTTCGCTTCGTTAAGCAATATGTAATAATAATAATATATCCTCACGCCTTCCCACAAGGGTCCCCGAAGGGGTAGGCAGAGGTGTATAGGTAATACCCACACACCCACTTACCGCCAGAGGTATATTAGGTGCCAACGTGACAGATGGCGAGTCCATCGCCGTTACTCAAGCACGACTATACATACGCCTTTGAATTTCTTCTCAGACGTATGCAGGTTTCCTCTCGATGTTTTCCTTCACCGTAAAGCTCGTGGTGTGATATAATGATACTTTTTTTGAAATATTTATTTATATCCCTCTATGTATATAATCACGTCAAGTCCCTGTCGGGGTTAGGCAGAGAGAGTAGAGTGTCAAGCTGTCTATAAGAGGATGACTAAAATGGAACTTCACTTCCAGGCTAATAATGCCAATGATGCAGTCATACAGCAAAGCAGGTGACTTTACTGTCAAAGGCAAGCTAAAATCAGCCTTAGTGGATAACGGTATTTACTATGGCTCCTATTTGTTCATTTGCGGTATTCTTCTGATATACATCGCCTTGAAACCTGGAGTGTACTTAGATGGACCGAAAATAAAAGCCATAGCTTCATCAGCAAGTAACACGTGGGGTCTGTTTCTACTTATACTCCTACTTGGCTATTCCCTCGTTGAAGTACCGAGGAACTTGTGGAACAACTCCAAGAAGAACTACACTCTGACCTACAGCTACTTCAAAATAGCTAAGCTGAGTACGGACAAGTTTGAAGCTGAGGATACAATGGACTCTATATTGGATGTACGTATATTCTGTCATATGGAAGTTTGAGGTTGAGTACTGATAATGTTATGAAGGTAATTTTGTAATGTCTCTCTGTGGGTCTGTGAATAAAACAGGTAGCAGTGTAGTATTTTATGACGTCCTCCCCTTGTCATTTACAGCTACCTAGCTTAATACATGATGCTTATTTATTATGGCTTATTCGTTCCACCAATTCAACATGTTTAGAAAAATATACATGTTCAAGAATTTACTAGAGCATTGTATAACAACAAATATGTGTTTTCTGAATTGTCATGCAATTATAGCATTTACTTGTACCCGACAGAGTCTAAAATCGGTAACAGTCGCCATTGGAGCGGGCCATCCGCTACATCGACACGTGGAGACTATAGTCCAGAAGTTACCCATACAACTGAGAGATAAATTAAATTCTCGTGCAACGCCAGAGAGACCGACGCCGGCTTCTTTGAAATCACTAGCCAACTTGCACAAAAAGGTATAAGATCTGTTCACTATCTATAGATTAGATAAACATAAATTAATTGGGTTTTGTTAGTAAATATGATAAGAGCCAGTGGAAGTAATGATAACCAAGTTTACCTCAACCGAATATGGTAAAAGTTTTGCAATATTTTTTTCGTATAAAGAAATTATTTAAAGAAAGATTCTTATAATTATGGAAGATAAGCAGTTTGCGATGCCAAAATAAAGCATGCACAAAATATTTTCCGAGTCTTTTGTGGGATTGAGCCGATACAGCCCACTAATTCTTACAAATTATGGTATGTGTAGTCGCCAGCATAAACCTTAATTTGGTACCTGTAGCAATGAGTTTTTTCTAAACTTAATCACACTACGAGCTTTACGGTGAAGGAAAACATCATGAGAAAGCCTGCATACGTTTGAGCAGAAATTAAATGAAGTATGTGTGTATGTGACGGCGACGCACTCGCTAACTGTCACAATAGCACCTCAATATATCCCCGGTGAAAAAAGGTGTCGTCATCTCGTTAAACATTTGCCTACCAATCGAGATGATATAACTATAGTTTGTCTAAATCAGACGATAAAAGCACTGCACGTGCTACAACGCACGGAGACACAGTGGGGCCTGATGCTGAACCGCATCTTTCACCTTGAGGACGTGGCGTCGAACCTGCGGTCGCCCGACCACCGCTTCCAGCATTCGTTCTACACGCCGCGCCCGAGACTGCAAAGGATATTCTACCCGCCTATCATCGGTCAGTTCTCTTTGAGGAAGGCGTATGATTTTACTCCAATTTGAATTGGGGTCCAATGTCAATAGTAAAATCATATAATACATGCGCAAAGTTTTGAAAGTGACGCTTTTAAACTTTTCGCTCCATTTGCCTGCGTCTACTAGCGTAGGCTGCACGGTAAACTGTGATTTTAACGGGAGTGGCCATAGCGTGGGTGGGCGCTGCTGTTTTCTGTATAATGATGTTGCAAGCGTCCATAAGTAGCGGTAGCCCCTTACCATCAGGCGGAGCGCATCCTTGCTTGCCACCTATGTGGCATAAAAAAATACAGAAGGGAGGCCTTTGTCTTATAGTGGAACATAGATGACTACATATAACATAATACAATACATACATACATATCATCACGCCAAGTCCCTAACGGGGTAGGCAGAGAGGCAATATATATAAGATAATAATGTAATATATATTTTAATAACACACGATTGCCTTGGCAGTGTGAATCTATAAGCTTCAGTATTTAATTAAGTAAGTTTTATTTCACCGCGAGCTTTACAAGGTAAAAGAAAACACGGTAACGAAATAAATTCAAATATGTATGTACAATACTCGAAAGATGGACACAGACACCATTTGTCACGTTAGCACATTAATATATCTCCGACGAATTAAGAGGGATACCATCTTCTACCTACTCTATCGGGGGTTCCTAGGCGTGAATAATTAGGACACAGTTTGGTAAATTAAAATGTATGTTCCAGAATGGTACTGGGAATGTTTGTTCAAGCAATACTTCCTGAAGACCATGGCGGTGATAACGTGCATCATGTCGGTGGCCGTGGTCTGGTCGGAGATGACCTTCTTCTGCAAGAAGCCCGTACTCTCAATATTTGCTAACATCGTTATAGCTGCCAAGCACACTTACAACTACGCTACCATTGTGGTGAGTCTTAACACCTAACACCTTACACTACATACATACATACATACATATCATCACGCCAAGTCCCCAACGGGGTAGGCAGAGAGTATAGAGCGCCAGTTCTCTCTAGACTTACATACCTCTTTCGCTTCGTCCACACTCATCAGTCTCTTCATACATGCTCGTCGGTTTCGAGTACTCTTACCTTACACTATACATTATTAATTTATGTATGTATCTATCAGTACAGTGATTAGTCACACTACGAACTTTACGGTGAAGGAAAACATCGAGAGGAAACATGCATACGTCTGAGAAGCAATTCAAAGGCGTTCGTATAGTCGTGCTTTAAGTCGTGAGTTAAGGCGATGCACTCGCCATCTGTCACGTTGGAACCTAAAATATATCTCTGGCGGAAGGTGGGTCTGTGGGTACTACCTGTACACCTCTGCCTACCCTTTCGGCGACCCTTGTGGAAGGCGTGAGGACTTATTTATGTATGGAGGTATCTTCTATATAAATACGCTCAAATATAGAACTATCTGAGCGTATAGTACGCCATTTTTTATGTTTAAGTTCGGAAAAACTTTTTTGTACATTTTTATTTGTACATTTGGGATTCAACTTGCAATCTTTGTGTTGCAGGCAACATTCGAACCACTCGGCCACCACGGCGCTTATTAAGTCCGTCCGCGGTATTCCGACCTGGTTCTCAAGTCGTTCCTCTAGCCAACCTATGAGGTCATAAGTACCACCTCACTTCCGCTTTATCCGTACATATATCGTAACAGGAGATTCGTGTATTATTGTTCTAACCATAGTTTGATAATACTGATATAATCCAATCCACCACTCATAAAAAATACTTAGTTATCTTGAGATCGATGTTGAACATCTATTTGCAATCTACATATTGTGTATGTGTTGATGATGTAATGATGTCATATCAAATAAAGTATGTGACGCATTTTATCATGGACTATCGACCCGTCCCGGCTTCGCACGGGTGGACATTTATTTTCTTAACATTTTGGCATAATTTTTGCAATTAAAATAGCCTATATTAATCAGTGATAATGTAGCATTCAAAATGATGAAAGAATTTTTAAAATCGGTCCAGTACTTTTTTAGCCAATTCGTTACAAACATACTTACATACAAATCTTTCCTCTTTATAATATTAGTATAGATATCGTGGCCGAGTGGTTTGATTATTCGCCTGCATCGCAAAGGTTGCAAGTGCAAGCCCGGACTGTAAAAACCAGTCTTGTACAATGATTAATACGCCACTAGCTTTTCGGTGAAGGAAAACATCGGGTGGGATACTGCATATAATAATTTAAGGAGACATTCAAAATTATCTTCATCTTTGACGCTCGCACCTAAAATATATCTGACGAAAAGGAGGCTGGTTGTAACTCTCTGCCTTCCCTTTCGGAGATTCTTGTGGGAACCCGTTTTTTTCTATTTAGCGTAAATTTTGCAATAAATGTTTACTTCCAGACAATATCAACGATAGTAATAGGGTACATGTTCTACTGCGCTTACTCAACGGTCCTCAAAATCCGTCTGCTGAACCTGTACTACCTCGCCCCGCACCACCAGACCAACGAGTACAGCTTGATATTCTCCGGCATGATGGTGTGTCGCCTGACGCCGGCCATGTGCCTCAACTTCCTCAGTCTCGTGCACATGGACTCGCATGTCATCAAGGAGAGGATTATGGAGACTTATTATACGCAGGTAATTTGTCGTAACCAGTGGCGGACTAAGGCAGTCTGGATACTGTAGAAAACTCTAGCAAGGGGTTGCCTTAAGTTGATAATATTATGGTATTCAATATAACAAAAATACTTCGATACATATGTAAACCTTTTACGGTTAGACGACACACGAAAGCGTTGCTGCAATGGTAGATTTAGCAAAAGGTAACTTCAAAACACCTGCAATTTTTTTATCCTAACTACTTTGCAATTTTTGACGTATAGAGAAGTCCTAAAATATAGAAGGTAGAATTTTTGTCATTAAAAAAAAAATTTTGCAAAGTGAACATTTCTTCCTCGTCTATCTCGCTCTAGCCTACACGTATACACATACTGTATCTCATCGTACCTCCAAGATACCTAATGCTATGGAATTGGGTGGTGTTAGATTATGGGCCACATGGACGTGCTGGGCATCGTAGCGGAGGGCTTCAACATCTACTTCCCGATGTTGGTTGTGCTGCTGTGCGCGGCCACTTACCTGTCGCTCGGCAGCCGGCTGCTGTCGCTCTGCGGCTTCCAGCAGTTCGTCGGTGACGATGACCTCACCACTGACCTGGTCGATGAGGGTCGGGAGATTGTTAAACGAGGTAACACAACACTAAGAGACATCATGGCAAACTTATCGTGGACTCCTTCTAATGTCTCTTCTCCAGTAGTAATCCAATTCAGTTCCTTAAGAACATATGAAAATATTATTTCTATGCTTCTTATACTATAAGTTCACTAATTCCGCCTTGTCACTTTTACTGAATATAATGGAAAGTCTCCATTAAACTTCTTAAAATAAAAGTCAATGATCTCTTCCAATATATTTTAATAATGAGCAAAATTGATTTGTAGGGATCGATATCACGTGGCAAGCAGTCGTCATGTCTGCTTTGAGAGTATCTATATAGTTCCATATCGATTTTAAACATCATCCCTATTTGCTAGAAAAACGCAAACGTCAACGCGCCGAAGAGTCGCGCACCCGTCGCCGCGACTACAGCGAGCGATACGACAACTACCGCGCCCGAGACAGCAACGATGGAGGTAATACGACCTCCCCAATGAGTTATGTTTAATTTGTCTCTCATATATATAAATGGTTTAGTCACACTGGATATGTCTGTTAGGGTATAAGCTACCGAACATAATATGACTTTATTCAATCAAGTGTTAGTGTATTCGTTTGCTCCGAACTCCCTAAAAAACTGGATACAAATTTTTTTGTTCTATCTTTTTATATCTAATGAGGTATAAAGGCCTTACAACGTGTTGTCAAAGGAGCATGCATAACAGCGCCCTCATTGTGCCAGAGATAAATGTAGGGCCCAACGTGACGCATGTACGTGAAAAGAGCTCGTCACCGTTTTTCCAACACGACCGTGCACAAATCTTAGTACCTTTCTACAAAATGAATGTGTTTTACTCACCATGTTTTCCTTCACCGTAAAGCTCGTGGTGTGATAAATTACTGTATTGACATTTAAAAAAAAAATAAAGAACCAGGTTTGAATGTGCAATTTTGACTTTGCATGTGATTACTCGAACCCTGTGCCAGGACGGCCCTTAAATGAATAACAAATTATCGGATATTGTGCATGTCGGTCACGTTTCAGCCCACACCGGGCTCCTCAACGACGTGGACTCAGATTACTACGTCACCCCGAGCCCCGACCTCCCCACCAGCGGCTACCAGCGCGCAGAGCTCCCCTACAACCGGTCCGTTACCCTCGAAGATGAGCTAGACCAGCGGTTCGGGGAAAGTACCCTGCCCACCGTCCGTGAAGACAGGCGAAGGGACAAGTTGACCATGCCACCCAGAGGGTTGTTCGACGATGTGTAATTTCTGATAGTGCAATTTAGTTAAGGGTGTTTTTGTGAAGGTGTATCGAAGTATGGATATTTAAAGCCTCAAGGTCATACTGTACGTTCAATGCTAGGTTGTACTGTACGTCTACACAAACTCTTTAACAACTCGCTAGCGATTTCTAGGATACATGAAAATGTTAAATGTATAGATAATTGTGCATCCTTCCAAGCGATGTATAAGTTAGTACAGTTAGCTAAATGTAGTTAAAATTACAATTGCCATCAGTTCTATAAAAGATCACGTCCCTTACGTGTTTGTCTGAAATGTCAACACCTTCACAAAAACGAATTCAGTGTAATACTAGTATTTACGACCCATTATAGTGTATATTTGTCAATTCATATTCATGGATTTGCAAACATGATTGCCCACAAGTTAACCATAGGTAGGTTACACCGCTTTATATGAAGTAAGGCTTAATTAATTCGGCTTTTAATTTATAGTGATTGCATTGAATGTAATGACTGAAATGATGTGTATGGAAATGTATGTAGTTGTATGTATATAGTTCAGATCAGTTTGACAGTTCTTCACATATAGTTATATCGCTTTGTAACATTAATACTTCATTTAATATTTGCAATAGAAAGTTTTACTGTCACATCCCATATACCTAAAGAATTGTGGTCTATAATTAAAAGCTTTACAGTGAAGGAACATATCCTGAGAAACTGTAAAAGTCTTAGCTGGAGAAATTCTAAGTCGAATCGTCGCAGGTAACGCGGTGTGTTGACCTCCCATTTGAACCCTTGTAGGAGTGAGTGAACGTTGCAATTAATTAATAGGTATATGTTGCCAGTCTAGTGATTATGTACAAATGTATTCTTCGTCCGATTTTTATATGATAATTTTATAGTTAGTTTAAGGTATCATCGGTATTACTGTGACATTAATAATGAACTTTTATTCGATGAGAGGTTAGGTAGGAACGGATCTAGCAATTGGAGCTGCCAGACTGAGGCATACCTAGTAATAGATATGAATGGAGCCAACTATGTATCTCTAAAGTCGCCATACCGCCACATGGAATGTCGGTGCTGACAGAAGCTAGAGCCGTTCATCACCCTATGTAGTCAAATATAGATAATATATAGTTTTTTTTTTTTAATTAAAAAGTTTAAAGTTTGGCAAGATCTCAGATACAAGTTGTATCTGAGATCGTCGCGATCGTAACTACGTTATTAATAAAGCTCTGTTTTTCACATCCCCTTTATCAGGAAAGGGGTTTAATTTTTGTTAAAGATAAGATTAATTAGAATTCTTTCGCTTTAGCTAACAAATTAGCAACTAAACATAAATAGTATTACGATTTTAAGCTTTGGATATGTAATAGATGGTTGTATAGTAAACAGTGAATGTTTCGTTGTATCTCACCGTGTATCATTCACATTACAGAGCATAATAAGTTAAATTCGTAGTAAGTTTTTCGTTTTTTTATATGAAAAAGTAAAAAATAATCGATAATACCGTAAATAATTGACGTATGTATGTTTTTTTAATTGATACATATATATAACATTTCCGATTTGTTACATACATGTATAGTAATTTATGTTTATAGACAATATTTATAGCTTAAATTGAAACCTAGGTTTGTTATCTTTTGTTTCATTCCATAGATTTATTGAATAGCATTAAACACTGATGTGATATTGTTCGCTGAGAAGTTTTATTTAAAAAAAGTCGTTATTCGTTTCGTAAGTGTGTGGAAACCCATCACATCCCAACTGTCTAAATCAAATCGATCGAGCACTCAAGGACGAGAAGATCCACGAAGACGCGCCCCACTATCCTTCCTCCTAGTTTATAGTGTAACCTACCACAAATGTTTGAGTATTTTCGGTACACACTGATTACCTATAAGTGCACACGCACACTACAATTAATAGACTCGGGTCATACTCCCCGCTTCTCGCGACCCCCTCGACTCGCAGAAATTGGGGGGCGCGTCATTGTGGATGGTACTAGCTTCTTCATGCGGTAAGGACTGATGAATGTGAACGAAGCGAAAGAGTTATGTAAGTCTAGAGAGAATTAGCGCTCTTACTATATTATACGTTATGGTACGTATGAGTCTATATTAGAAAGGAGGGTAATTAAGTTTGTCAAATGAAACAAGGAACTCACTGTCTGCAAAGTCATTGTTTAATTGATCGTAAACTTTACATATGAATAAATACTGAGCTCGAATTACTTAAAATGAACCTTAATGTTATCTACTTTGGTTCTGATTTCGTGCGATGAATCCTTAGACAAGTCTTGTGCATATGTGGAGTATATTGTCCTTATCTTGTTTATTTCGTCTATTTTGTTGAGATCTGTAATAGAGTAAAGAAAAATAATCAGTTCCATATACTTCAGTTGAAAACAAAATTTCGACGTACAAAAAAAAAGATTATTTGTGAAGCATAAATCGTACAAGTAGTCAACAAAGAAAAGGAAAGTATTCACTGTTATATTTATTTATGTTAAGTAGAACCGTGATGGCCGAGTGGTTGCAGTAGTCACCTGCGACACAGATCGCAAGTTCGAATCCCGAATGTACCAATGAGTTTTTCTGAACTTAAGTACATTGATTAGTCACACCACTCGCTTTACGATGAAGGAAAGCAACGAGAGGAATGAAACCTGCATA
Organism: Drepana arcuata; assembly: GCA_016069955.1. Classification (NCBI taxonomy): domain Eukaryota; kingdom Metazoa; phylum Arthropoda; class Insecta; order Lepidoptera; family Drepanidae; genus Drepana; species Drepana arcuata. The sequence continues at coordinate 764 of JACCPG010001811.1, read as the reverse complement.
CGTTTGAGAAGAAACTCAATGGCGTATATTTAAAGTCGTGCTTGAGTAATGGCGACGGACTCGCCACCTGTCACGTTGGCAGATAAAATATATCTGGCGAAAAGTGGGTGTGTGAGTACTACCTTACCTCTGCCTATCTTTACGGGAAGGCGTGAGGATATCTTTAAGTAATATTTCCTTTTAGGTGAATCTTTAAAATAATATGAATATAAAATGTGATGCTAAATTTGTATTATTACCTTTTAATTGTTTCACAAGGATTTCCATTAGGTTGAGAGCATCCCTCCTGTGCCTGACTTGGTTACTGTTTTCTGAAAATTATATTATATATTTATATACAGTAGTATATTATATTATATATTTATATACAGTAGTATTTTAAACAACAATATGTTATTACTAGCTGTGCCCGCGTCTTCGTCCGCGTGGGATAGTGACTGCGCAGTATTTTTTTATTTATTTTGGATGTGTGTGTATAGTGGATGCCTACGTCATAAAATCTACTTGCATGAAAACTACTTACTGAGCGTATATTCGACAACGGTCAGCACATGCGCAGTGACGCTGGCTATCGCCTTGTCCCTGTCGGTAACAGCCACGCTGTCCGAGTCCATCGGCTCGCCAGCACTCGTGAGGGCGCTCAGTCTCTCCAACACACGAGTCATGGACGACAATATGGCCAATTGGGTCGAACGGGAGCTCGATGCGTACGACCGAGCGCAGTGCTCGAAGAACACATCTTGGTATTTGTCTAAATATAAATG
>JACCPG010001810.1:0-14729 GCA_016069955.1 Drepana arcuata | reverse complement strand
TGCAAGTTCGATTCCCGACTGTAGGTACCAATGAGTTTTTCTGAGGTGAAGGAAAACATCGAGTGGAAACCTGCATACGTCTGAGAAGCAATTCAAAGGCGTATGTATATATCATGCTTGAGTAACGGCGATGGACTCGCCATCTGTCACGTTGGCACTTAAATATATCTCTGGTGGGAAGTGGGTGTGTGGGTACGGCCTATACACCTCTGCCTACCTTTCCGGGGACCCTTGTGGGAATGCGTGAGGATATTATTATTTTATTTTAGTTTAAAATAAAAAAAATAGTTAAAGTATTTTTATTTTAATTAAAACATTGAGAGAAGCCTTGTATGTACGTCGGAGCAGAATTACAAAGACATTTTGTATAGCTGTGTTTGAAAAACAGCGATGGGCTCGCCATCTTTCAGCCCAGGGGATGCGGTAATCTATGGGGATTCTCCACGTTAAAGAAAGGTAGTTGGAACTTGGCCTTTTTGACAAACTTTCCAAGGACAAAGTAGGTATCAGCCAATAGCCAGCAAGCCAGCCAGGGCATATCAACTAGAAGCACAGAGTACAATAATAGTTAGTCAAATGAACTACAATTGGCACTGTGCCTTTCCAAAGTTCCATTCCGATGTATGTGTGTTTATTTTGTAATAAACTTAGTCTGAATTAAACCCTGCCAAATATAGTTTAGTGAACTTCATAGCTATTGTGTGTTGGGTAAACAGGAGGCTGTTAGCTAGTATAGTTGACTTCAATGTCGTTTTAAATACAATGCATTCGTAACTATGGAGCGTTTTATCCACAGACACTTCTACATTTCCTAAAGATTGAAATATCATATATCTTCAAATATCGTCGCTTTTCGCCAGAGACATCTTTACGTATCCCTTCGGAAAACACCAGAAGTCTTCTATACTTCAAATTTGGTAGGAGCACTAATCTGACTATTGACCTTACATGTGACGATCACTCTGCATATCGTTTGATCCAACGCAGTAACCACCACGCCATGAGTTCGTTAATGAGAGATATAATAATAGAACCAATTATGTCAAAATATATCAAGCTGAACCTTAAGTCATGCTTATCCGGAAAACTAACAACATAACAGACACAGTACGTCGTAGTTAATCCGATTAGCGCTGGACCGGTGTTCCCGTTACCATGGCTACGCTTTAGGTAAGCATTTCCATGTTGTACTAACAGTTTGTTACAATATTCACTTTAGCCTCATTTACTTTAAGCCATTACATTGCAACCCGCAGGTGATACCCCTGGTGTTGTACTCGTCCACAGGCGGCGGTAATCGCTTGCCATCAGGTGGGCCGCATGCTTGTTACCCAAGTGGTATAAAAAAGCCATATTTTAAATCCCGATTGTACCAATAATTTTTTCTGAACTTAAATACTGTAATTAGTTACACCTCGAGCTTTGCGTAAGGAAGACATAGAGAGGAAACTTAAGATCGTTAGACAATAAATTCTCAGGCGTGTGGGTAGTATCCACACACCGGCTTAGAAAAGTGGATTGGTAATAATTATAAAAAAGCCCTTATAAGAATATGCCAGTTAAGGAGAACAATTACGTTGACGTTCTTCTTAACTGAATATAATTAAATGTGTTCACTTATCACAACTGAAAGGCCGCACTGAAAAGCCTACAAAAATCCTTTAAATAATGTCTGTGAGCCCAGCATATACCAGCTGTTTCGAAGTTTAACTTTAATTAACATCTACTATGATAAATTACCTGTTACATAAATAGCAGTTAACAAATTGCTTAATAAGTTAATGTGATTCTGAAATATGTCCCACGTTATAGTCCTGTTATTTCAGAAGGAAATTTTGCGAAAAATGTAAAGATTTTTACGTTCTATGTAATTATAAGAAATGCAGGGATATTCTATCATAATTTGTGAAAATGATCCACCATGAGAGCGGAACCGTTCGTGGATCTGTCTTTTAATCTAAACATGAAGATTCGATTTTCGTTCAAGATTTTTTTTATACAACAAGAGTGGCAAACAAGCATTTGTCCCACCTGACGGGAAACGGTTGATGATGATATTATTATGATGATATTTTTTTAAAACACAGTGTAACGCGATGCGCGCGGGCTCGAATACTTTCTCGCTCACGCATCAACTACCTGTCTCATGCGGCCATCTCAATATGAGTCACCATCGTCAACAAACGGTATATAAAGGACCGCACCACCGATCTCAGGGCACAGCATTAGCTAAGAAGCGAGCTTGATCGATAGCCACATACGCAGTCATCAAGTGAGCTTGGCCAAAGGAATACGATAACCATATGTGTAGTCTGTTCCAAAGCACTAGGCAAGCTTGAGCGATAGCCACATACGCAGTCATCAAGTGAACCTGGCTAAGGGATACGATCACCACTTGTGTAGTCTATTCCAAAGGTCATACTAGGAAGCATCGAGTTCGATAGCCACATATGCAGTCAACTCCTTGCTTAGTATTATTATCAAGTACCTAGGTCACCTAAGTTTATTAAGTTAACATATGAGTGCAATACCTATGTATCCACCTATTGCTCTAATAAAGGATATCATCGCCATATCAGTCTTTCAATCAGCCACCCTTACAACAGTATATTTCATTATATATATATTTCACTATATTTCATTTTATGTATTCATATTCAGGGAAAAATTCCTGAACGACAATACAAAGATTCCTTTCCTTGCATATATTATTTATAGGTCAATTAAAAAAATGTTCCACCATGTTCGACCATGTTCGACCACAAAAGGATTCATCAGTATACATGGGAACGGAAAAATGAGCAAAGCATGATAGATCTGTTTCTAATAGATCAGCGAGTCAGAACACAGGTGATGGACACCAGGGTATATAGGGGAGCTGACCTGGGAACGGACCACTTCCTAGTTATAACTAGGATAAGGGGTCTGTACGCGGGCTGGCGAGAAAGGATAAGTGAAGAAAGATTGACGAAACAGATATACAAAGCAAAAGTGTGTGCAAGAAGGGGCAGCGGAAGGCCACGTTTCAACTACCTGGATCAAATAGATCGGACTCTCAGGGACGGGAACGTTAAGAGTACTCGAAACCGACGAGCATGTATGATGATGAAGGTGGACGAAGCGAAAGAGGTATGTAAGTCTAGAGAGAACTGGCGCTCTATACTCTCTGCCTACCCCGTTAGGGACTTGGCGTTATGATATGTATGTATGTATGTAAAAAAGTGCTAATTTCTGTTAGCTATTTACTCGTATTTAGTTAGGAAGCAAGCAAGCTATCATCTAGAAAGTCGAGAAAAATTACAGATCATGATTACCATCATGACAAAATAAAACCTCTTTAATTTATTTCGTAATCGAATCAACTGTTACACAAAACCGACCTTCATAAATATTAACAATTTCGAACATTATGTACAAAGAAAGCACTTAAGTAAAACAAACACAATGCAAAACGTACTTAAATACCTAATGAGATAACTTACAACAGATACTTAGCACGCGCTGTAGCAATTAAGCGTAGAGCCTCTACGTCGTAGCAGTTCGTACCACTTCTACGCCGTAGCGCAAGAACGTAATCGCTAAAATTATTCGTTGCTACCTACTTGAGTACATAATGCTACGTGTAGCCTGTCTAAAAATGTACGGAGCTAATCTTACGCTGAGTTATCTGAAATGTATCCAATTTGGAGAAATCTTGTACTAATTCTATACTTCGTCTCCTATTGAGTGTGAAATTTATTTAAAGGGATAATATATTAATTTAACTGGCGCTCTATACTCTCTGCTTACCCCGTTAGGGACTTGGCATGATGATATGTATATATATTAATTTTCACCACGTACTGTCAATCCATCGGACTGGATAACAAATATATCTTCTTCAAACAGTGCGTTGAAATTTCAAACTTAAAGCTTATTATATTAGGTAGCGATTTGACTGATACGTAAATTTCGAACGGCACTATGGAGTTGTTGAAAGTTTTAGCGGCACTCTCTAGAAATCTTTCCTTGCGTAAATTAATGACATGTCAGTGGGAACGTGTGGATGGAATTGTCTGAGCGGGCTTAAGTTAAGCACATAATGTTGTCAGCGTAATCACCACGCTTTGTATGCGATACCTAATTGATGTGATAAGTTGTTAGATTCTTGGTCTTAATTTTATTAAGAGGAAAATATTACGAAATCATAATTCTTATCTTAATTTTCAATCACGCCTAAGGTATATTGTTCAATTGTTTTTTGTAGATACTAATTGTACGTATGCTTTGTAATACCAGGCAACTGACTGCGTTCGTATTGAAATATATATTTTCTTTCGGAATCCTCGCATGATCTCCAGTAGTCTACCGAAGTTTTATTACAATCTACTCAATCATTCAAGAACACATATATGGCAAATAATAAATAAATGAAAGGACTACGTGGCCGAGTGATTCAAGTTGCCTACAAGACAAAGATTGTAAGCTCGAATCTTGACTGTACCAATGAGTTCTAGAATGTACCAAAGAGTCATACCATTCCGTTCAGCCAGTCTGGCGTAATAAACATGTTCATACAACAATATAGACGCAATAAATGTCGTTTTAATTCCATATTTAAGCTCTCATATGGTGCCCTATATAACCCGCCAAATGGCTAGGGTCTCCCGCAACACGTTGTATACACACACTGCTTGCATACTTTATGTTTGCGTGTCATATATTCAGGTAACCCTCTCAGGTACGCTCGTCGGGGAGCCAAGATTTTTATGAATAATGTATAGATCACCTCATTGTTATCGTACCTTATTCGCCAATATACTGTGTGTACTATTCAGATTTTTAGTCCTGATAGCCATGCTGGCCGAGTGGTTCGAGTAGTAGACAACAAAAAGATTGCATGTACCAATGAGTTTTTCTGAATTTAAGTACAGTTACACAACGTGCTTTATCGTGAAGGAAAAAAATAAACGTGCATACGTAAATGCGTAAAAAAAAATACATATGTATAGTCGTGCTTGAGTAACGGCGATGCTCTCGCCATCTGTCACGTTGGCACATAAAATATATCTCCGGCAAAAAGCGGGTGTGTGAGCTAGGTGTAGCACACCTCTGCCTACTTCTTAGGAGACCCTTGTGGGTAGGCATAAAGATATATTTTCAGAGCATTATAACAAGTAAATATCAGTATACATTTTAATATAAGTTCAAAAACACCGTCATGCTTGTACCGAAAATATAGCCCATCCGGCCCTCCTCTATCCATATATCGCATTAAAAGGAAATTTATTGCTCAGTAAATTGCACCATTATACAGTAATTTGATCTTGTTTCACTCAAAACGCAAGGAGGAAAATTTTAGGTTATTTTTAACTACAAAAAGCTTAGGTTGAGTGATATTATAATAAATATAATATAATATATCCTCACGCCTTCCCACAAGGGTCCCCGAAGGGGTAGGCAGAGGTGTATAGGTAATACCCACACACCCACTTTCCGCCAGAGGTATATTAGGTGCCAACTTGACAGATGGCGAGTCCATCGCCGTTACTCAAGCACGACTATACATAAGCCTTTGAATTTCTTCTCAGACGTATGCAGGTTTTCCTCACGATGTTTTCCTTCACCGTAAAGCTCGTGGTGTGACTAATCACTGTACTTAAGTTCAGAAAAACTCATTGGTACAGTCGGGATTCGAACTTGCGACCTTTGCGTCACAGGCAACTGCCCGAACCACTCGGCCACCACGGCTCTTGAGTGATATTAATTAACTGTAAGTTGAATTAATGAAATATAAATAATTAAAACTCAGAGTGTAGTTTTAAATTCAGATTCAGATTAAATTCGTGCGTAAAAAACAAAAGCAAGTCCAAATAAATAAATCAACTAATTGCTCCCTGTATTCTACATATTATAATATAATATAAATACAAAAGAACTGTTGGATGATCAACCAAATATTTTTACTTTGACGACCTTCTGGTCTAGTGGTTAGAGCTCCTGAATGCGAAACTTGAGGTCGCGGGTTCGAATCCCGCTGAGGGCAAATATTTGTGTGATGAACACGAGTATTTGTACCTTAGTCTTGGATGTCCTATGTATTTGTGTATATATCTATCTTTATAAGTAAATATATCGTTGTCTAGTTACCATAACACAAGCTTTGCTTAATTTGGGACTAGGTCAATTTGTGTGGAATTGTCCCAGGTATTTATTATTATTATCATTATATATTTAGATAATTATTATTTAAATATTGCGCAGTCCAAAGTTGTGTAAAGTGGATCAGTATCGCCAGTATCCATAGTCCAGTTACCGTATTTGCAACCCCTGTGGTATTAAAATACTTTATATATACTATATTAAATATCTTCGCACTCTCAACTGCGTTGCAGAGGAAACGGACCTTTTTGTTTGTACACTGAGTGAATTCACAAAAATAACGCTGTACATATTAAGTTATAAAATCTGAATGCTTATACTACACTTAGAATGTTGCTACGATATTGCATTAGGTTATTACCTGTAAAATTGTTGTAAGTTGATAAATAAATAAATAAATAAAAAAATAAAAAAAAACACCCATTTCTGAAGCATAAAAATCCTCATTCATATTTTTGACAAGCGTCAATGTCAAATTACAACGAAGACTCGTTCGCTGTCAATTTGACACTATAAAAATCAAGCGCTGTATTTTCGAACACGTAATTTTGAAGCTTATTTCCCTGTGGAATAGATTACATACATTGGTAGACTAAATGTATCTCCTATTTATATTAGTTTAAATAAATAATTGGAACGGACAGACATGAACATAGTGTAATGATGCTGTCTGTTGTCTGAGGCATCATCTGGAGCAGTCGTTTGTGTTGCGGACATTGGCACAAGCGCAAGCGGTAACAATAAATTGTGGAATTAGTATGAAGTTGCTCAAGTTCTACCTTCTATCTTTACAAAAAGACGGGAATTTATTTCGCCCTAACTTCTCTTGGCAGGATTTTTTTTGGACTGAAACTGTTGTACGGTAATTTTGTATTTAATAATCTATGACATTTAATAAGTCCTACCTGTGCCTAATGACTGCGGTATGATCTACGCGATAAATACTATTTAATGATATATCCTCACACCTTCCCACAAGGGTCCTGGTGAGGTAGGCAGAGGTGTATCGATAGTACCCACTATGCAGAAAGTGGGTGACTTTCTGCCTATGATATATTTAGGTGCCAACGAGATAGAATTTTTATGTTTCGTGTCTAATACTTTTGATAATTATTATTTTAATATTATCATGTTTTAATTTAAGAACCGTTGCAACAAATAAAATGGGACAAACTTGGCACGGCAGTGGCTTAAGGGGGGTGGAAAATTCGGCGTTTCTAAATGTTAACGAATGGTTCCTGTACCAAAAACCACAAACAACGAGCTTATGCCCATCATATAAAATTCAATGTAAACCCAGCCTTACAACAGCTGCTCAGAAATACGTTTCAAATACATCAGCATGGCAGTGTACTTGCTCTTATAAAACGCAATACTCTGAGTTATAATGTACAACATGATGTTGCGCTATATTGGAACATTTCTACAGCATTTTGACGTTGTAACAAGTAGATTTTAAATAGAAAATAATTTAGCTTTCCAAAAGGGGGGACCCTTTTTGGGGAAAGAGGTAGGTTTACACTCATCTACAAAAGAATTCCTGTTTGACAAAATAATTATTTTACACTGCAAAAACGGACAATAAGGCATGCGATCTAGGCTTATATACCTATATGCTCACCGGTTTCGGTTTTGTATTCTTGACGTTCACGTCCTTGAGTGTCCGATCGATTTGATCTAGTTCTTATTGGAACGTAAAGAGAAGAAGAAAGAGAGCACGGTCAAAATACTTACATAATTTATCTGAGTCCTCAATCAAAGTTGTGCCTGAAGGAATGGGACGGTCTGATAATATCCTGCCAGGTTGAAGTCTTCATTTAATTTTGGTAAAAAGACGGTGTCATCAGACGTCTGTCTTTCGCCGAGGGTTCCAGAAGAGGTCAGAGCTGTGAGACGCTGTAAAGTTTAACTAATATTACTAATTCACATTCATACGTCTTGCGAATTTCTTCCCAAATGCAGCTCTCCTCTCGATATTTTCCTTCACCGTAAAGCTCGTGGTGTGACCAATCAGTGTGTGTAAATTCAGAAATCTTTTCGGTACAGTCGGTATTCGAACTTGTGATCTTTGTGGTGCAAGCAACTACTCGAACCACTGGTCTAATAATCTAGTAATAGAGATGAGTTAATAACTGCTGACCACTTCTGGTAACACGTGAGGATACAATAGAAACACGTATGTATATTTTTCATACATTTTTAGTGCAAATAATATCAATTTTCGACCTTTATGTATTTCAAATAGTTAAATCAATTGAACATGAATTGTGAAATATTTTATGTAAATTTAACTAACGCTCCTTTCAATGCCACAATAAATTATTAAGGTTCAATAAAATGCGACTTTTATTACGACAGAGTATCTGCCCACTTAAGTGACATTCAGACAAGGAATAAAGTATTTTCTCGAAGAGCTTCAAGTTGAATGTACGCTTTACATTGAGAAATAAAAATAAATAAACTGGATGGTACTAATGTAAAGCCCTGCTACTTTTGAGTATACTCACCATCATCTTTAGAATGTAAATTTTAATCCTGTTAAATTCGTGCTGTGAAAAATAAACAGCAAATAGACAGCCGTCTGGTCTAGTGGTTAGAGCTCCTGACTACGAGACATGAGGTCGAGGGTTCAATTCCCGCTGATGGAACACACAGGAAACAACTGAACACGGTTATGTGTCCATACGTGCGTGTCTGTGTGAAGGTGTGCGTGAGCATGTACGTGTGTGTATGTATGCGTGTGGCTTCATCCTAATTCTTCTGCACAAAAATAAATTCAATTACGCCGTGAATGTTAACAGTAGTTTCGTCACTGGTGCTACAACCGGTTATGTTCCATTTTGAATAAATTGTATACACATTACGCACAGATTTCGATGATAATCTTCGGCTGTAGCTAACGAGCCACTCCATTAACGACATCAACTGTGGGTCAAGACAAGAATGCAAGCGTTTTAAGAGTTTTCAAGTAAATTTAAGCAACATTTATGCTTACAATACAAAGGCTTACAATTGTTTCGAGTGATATTAAGTAAAATGAAATACAATACATTCATGTTTCCCTCAAATCTATCTTTAATAAACCATTCGACACTCGTTAGTCTTGTTATTAAGTCCAAATGACTATAGCGCTACGATCATGTTCGCTCTTTATCCAAACGAAGCTAACAAGAACAGTTAGTACAATTATAAATTTGCTTGCTTTTTCTGAACTTAAGTAAATTGATTAGTCTATCCATGAGCTATACGGTGAAGGGAAACATCGAGAGGAAAAGCAACTCAAAAGCGTATGTACGTATAGTCGTGCTTGAGTAACGGCGATGGACTCACCATCTGTCACGTTGGCACCTAAAATATATCTCTAGCCGAAAGTGGGTGTATGGGTACTACCTATATACCTCTGCCTACCTCTTCGGGGACCCTTATACCTATAACTATATTATTATCTATCCACATTTTTCTGTGCTCTTAATTAATTTGCGTGCATGCTGTCGCCGCTTGTAAATGTAATGCATTTAACTAATATTTAACATCTGGTTGTAGGCTATTTTAGTGTCAACTATTTAAGTCGCCTTAAAAAAAATAATAAATAAATTTACAAGAGAACCACAGTCACCACGACTGTGTGGCTTACTACAATATATCTATACAGTGTTTGTTTGTTGTATCATTGTCATATAGAAAGTAAGAAGTGCTCTCATCTCTCGTGTGCAAGTCTTTGTTGCAAGATAAAACCTTATTATGAGTCAGTTGCTTACTTAATGGTCTGTTAATGTGTGGTGGCCGAGTGGTACGAGCAGTTACCTGCGACGCAAAGGTCGCAAGTTCGAATCCCGACTGTACCAATGAGTTTTTCTGAACTTAAGTACAGTGATTAGTCACACCACGAGTTTTACGGTGAAGGAAACATCGAGAGGAAACCTGCATACGGCTGAGAAGAAATTCAAAGGCGTATGTATAGTCGTGCTTGAGTAACGGCGATGGACTCGCCATCTGTCACGTTGGCACCTAATATACCTCTGGCGGAAAGTGGGTGTGTGTGTATTACCTATACACTTCTGCCTACCCCTTCGGGGACCCTTGTGGGAAGGCGTGAGGATATATTATTATTATATTTGAATTATTTAAGCGTTCTTACAACTAAAAGTTTCTGTAACTTAGACCAATATTAACTTAGTATCGGTCGAAGACGGGGCCCTAACGAGTTTTATAAACGAAGGCCGATTAGCGCAATTATCGCAAGTTACCGCCATTACAGCTTTGTTTTAATATATATTACATCTTAACACGACACTACATAGCTATAATGACATTATTACAAAGCTACAGTATCCCTAGTGGCAGAGTTGTTCGAGTAATTTGCCTGCAAAATACAGATTGCAAGTTCGAATCCCGACTGTACCCATGACTTTATCTGAACTTAAATATAGTGATTAATCATATCACGAGCTAAACAGTGAAGGGAAACATCGTGAGGAAACCTGCATACGTCTTCGATGGAATTCAAAGGCGTATGAGTGCTTGAGTAGTAGCGTCTAACTCGCCACGTTGGCACCTAAAATATATCTCTACATACATACATACATACTACATACTACATACTTCGTGGAGCCTTGTGGGAAAGCGTGACGATATAGGAGTTATATTTAAGAAAAACATCTTGCGTTGAAAATATTTTTGATAGCGTGTGACATGACTTATCAAAAACGTACATTGAAATTTTGACATCTCAATCACAAAAAGCATAATAAATTCCTATAACAAACAGGACATCATTCAGTATTTTCGTAGCACTGTAGCTACATTGCTACGGTACGGCATTTCGTAGCCGTTGCGTCGTAGCGTTGTAGCGGGCTGGCAAACTAAGTGTTCGTAGCTGGATAAACAATTTATTTTGGTTCTCTCAACTTGCGTTCAACCGCGTTCTAACATAAATAAACTTTTCTAAACATTAATGTACCAGATACAAAGCTAATCTACAATATACATATTGTACTACACGTTGAGTTCACAACTAAATTTGTCTCATGTTTTTTCATCGATGTTAAATTCGTTAATAGCATTTTTCAATAAACGCGCTAATGGATGTAATGGAAATAAAATATTTTCTTACCGGATTTGTTGTTCCAGTGCCGATAAAACAAACAAAGAAACTTTTTCTCATTCTAAAATAGTCTCTATTTACAAACTATGAAAATATATTTTTGTGTACTTTCAGAATATCATGTCAACTTACTCAGAATCATATCAGCTATTTATTTTACAGCTTCATGTTTTTTTTTTATTACTAGCACAGTTCTTTATTTATTACTAGCCGTTGTGGCCGGGTGGTACAAATAGTCGCTTGCAACACAAAGATTGCAAATTCGAATCCTGATTTTACCCATGCGTTTTTCTGGTCTTAAGTACTGTGATTAGTCACACCACGAGCTAAACGGAGAAGTAAACATTAAGAGGAAACTTGCAAACGAGAAGAAATGCAAAAGTGTATTATCATGCTTGAGCAACAGCGATGGACTCACCATCTTTCACGTTGGCATCTAAAATGTACTTACTATCAGCGGAAAGTTGGAATGCCCACCATACACACCTCTGCCTACCCCTTGTAGGGGAAGGCAGAGTTGGGTCCTTGTGAGAGGGCGTGAAGACATAAAGATGTATCATTATTATTATTATAGCATACACTCGGTAAGGGCACAGCAATCAAAGAGGCTGAACTAACGTGACTAGGTAATAAGGTGACATCGTACGAGTATTGCATTACATCGTTAGCTTAACGGAATAAGGCTATATTTATCAACGACCTACTGTTATGATAAACGATAATACTTCAACGGCTACACATAATATGAGGGAGGCATTAGCCGGACTCTTCTCAAAGAAATTGTGAAGCAAAGACTTCCGCTATTCCAAACGCGTTATAGATTTACCATTATCACAACTGTGGTAGCCGCATGAGTGGATTTTACAACAAAGATAGACTGATGATCTCAACGAAATAATGGTTGTTATTTTTTTTACCTTCTAAAACCTTTGACCACGACTCACATAATGGAGCCAATGGACTTTTTGATGACGTTTTAAAGTATATTAGTCGAAACGAGCTTATTCAACATAGTTTTAAGCCGATCATAGCCCTTAGTTTAATATAGTTTAGTACTTGTTTATTTTCTTTTTCTTTTTTACTGTATGTGTGCATGCAGCGATTGAGAATAAACTTTTTATCTATCTATCTATCTAATTGTTACCATGATATAGTGATGAACCGTGATGGCCGAGAGGTTCGTGTAGTCGCCTATAGCGTAACAAATAAAATTAATAATAAATAAATAGAGTGAATGAAATATCAATAAATACCTACGTTTGAGAAGAAATGTTCTAATTTAACAAAATATTTGTCTTATTTTCGCAATATAATAATCTCCTATAATGATAAATACCTGGATGACCGAGCTTAGCTCGGTATTATTCAGATTTATATTTTTTTTCGTAATTATGACATACTTATGACAACCAAACACTCATTGGCTTAGAGTTTATTGCTTAGCAACGCTGTGTCGGTAAAGCAGTGGGGAAATTCATATTCTAATGAAATTGTTGGAGATTTTCAATGCCTAAAAACACGAATAAAACGACTTTTTTTTTAAATGAAACCTAGCTAGATCGATTTATCGCCCCCGAAATCTCCCCCTCAACAAATTTCATGAAAATCGTTGGAGCCGTTTCCCAGATTCAGATTAAATATATAGATATATACAAGAATTGCTCGTTTAAAGGTATTAGATTTATACATATGGGGATTTAACTATTAATCATAATTTTATCTTATTTTTAGAGAAACCACGTCTCTCGACTCACCACGGCCGAGTGGTTCGAGGAGTTGCCTGCAGATTACAAGCTCGAATCCCGACTGTACCAATGAGTTTTTCGGAACTTAACACCATGTATCAAGGTAAGTTTTACACCCTTAAATGATAATGTAATTTGCTATTTGTTTTATTGCATCGTCATGAGGATATATTCACAATTACTACAACTTCTAGAAGACAACTGTTTTATTTTTATAATAATAATAATAATAATATCCTCACGCCTTCCCACAAGGGTCCCCGAAGGGGTACGTAGAGGTGTATATGTAATACCCACACACTCACTTTCCGCCAGAGGTATATTAGGTGCCAACGTGACAGATGGCGGGTCCATCGCCGTTACTCCAGCACGACTATACTTACGCCTTTGAATTTCTTCCTAGACGTATGCAGGTTTCCTTCACCGTAAAGCTCGTGGTGTACGTGGACTAATCACTGTACTTAAGTTCAGAAAAACTCATTGGTACAGTCGGGATTCGAACATGCGACCTTTGCGTCGCAGGCAACTGCTCGAACCACTCGGCCACCACGGCTCTTTTTTCTTGTTTTATTTTTGAGGTACTATATATGTAAAAATAAAGTATAGAAAACGAACAAGCAATGCGTAATTTCTGAATCCAAGGTAACACGTGAACTCTTCGGGGGGCCATTATAGGAATGAACAAAAATGAAACGTTCTGAACAAACCATTCTGGAATTGCAGTTATGTAAACATTTTACCAGGTAACAAGTTACAGCGTATGCGGAGGGCGTATTTTCGTTTGTGGTTCGTATGGTTATTAGTATATAATATTTATTATCCTACTAGTACATACATACATACATACCAGTGATCCATACATGTATCAAAAATTTACAATAAAAAGATTAATTTTTAAGTTTGAATCAATCCCAGTTTTAATGGAACATACTTATTGATAGTAAATCTTCTTTCTGGGAACTCTATTCTCTCTGCCTAACCTCGTTAGGGACTCGGCGTGAGGAGTGATGTATGAATGTAAATACTACAAGGAATTACTGCTATGGACGACCGCATGACCAACAACCAAAATCAAAAATTTTTATATCACATAGGCCTAGGTGGGCATTTATAACACGTTGAAAAAGGTGCACGGTTCGGGTTAGTCGTTTCCATGGAGAAGAACCGGCAAGAAACTCCATGGTTATCCTTTTCAAATCATTAGGTATACAATAACAATATTATTATGTTACAGCCGTGGTGGCCGAGTGGTTCGAGCAGTTGCCTGCGACGCAAAGGTCGCAAGTTTGAATCTCGACTGTACCAATGAGTTTTTCTGAACTTAAGTACAGTGATTAGTCACACCACGAGCTTTACGGTGAAGGAAAACATCGAGAGGAAACCTGCATACGTCTGAGAAGAAATTCAAAGGCGTATGTATAGTCGTGTTTGTGTAACGGCGATGGACTCGCCATCTGTCACGTTGGCACCTAATATACCTCTGGTGGAAAGTGGGTGTGTGGGTATTACCTATACACCTCTGCCTACCCCTTCGGGGACCCTTGTGGGAAGGCGTGAGGATATTATTATTATTATTATTATTATTATGTTACCAACCAAAAGTACGTTTCCAAGTAGATGGGTCTAAAAATTTGTATAAAAACAAAAAAATACATCTCGCATTCCCACAAGATTGTACCCACACAACCACTTTTCGCCAGAGATATATTGTAGGTGCCAACGTGACGTTAAATATATAT
>JACCPG010001809.1:0-32080 GCA_016069955.1 Drepana arcuata | reverse complement strand
TTGCAAGCGTCCATAGGCGTCGGTAACCGCTTACCTTCAGACGGGCCGAAAAGTATGAGTAACCTAAAGTAAAGCACTAGATAATGTGTTTAAAGATAGCACTTTAACATGAAAAGATTAGCGAAGATTTAAATGAAGGTATTAAATACAGAAGCTTTGCCATACATAGCCAAAATATATATCTATGTTTCTCTTTCCTTGTGTGATAGAGCACAAATATTCACAAACTGCGAGGGAAAGGGTTGTTGAAATTGTAAACGTAGCAAAAAGTAAATATAATTAAGCATTCCACAAATGCAAGATCAAACAAAGGGTTGGAACTCTAATTTCAGGGAGGTCAGTGACAAATTTACTGAAATACTTCAGGATAAAAGGTGAGCTAGTGTTGGGACACTCGCCATAAAACGTAATAATAATAATATATCCTCACGCCTTCCCACAACGGTCCCCGAAGGGGTAGGCAGAGGTGTATACACCTCTGTCTACCCCTTCGGGGACCCTTGTGGGAAGGCGTGAGGATATATATATATAACAAGAATATTGAGCTGAAATAACCAGTGTATTTGTTTATTTATTTATTTATTTATTTATGAACTTGGATTTCCAACAAGGAATACAAAATTACATGCAACATAATGATTTAGGTGGTGACATCAATATTGCTTCCTTAATTATAGGAAATCACAACATGCGTTTCGTTAACATAACATAACAAATAAAATATTGCGTAAGGATACATAGTAAGGTGTTGCTTAGTTTAGGTTAGGGTTAGCTTATGTAAATTTGTGTAAATGTGTTTTTTAAAAGTCCTTAAATTATAATTAAAAATATCTATGTCTTCAGAGTTTATGGAAATGGCATTGTATTCGTTAGCCATTCTAACAATCGGAGAGTGCTTGCCGAGGTTGGTTCTACATTTGGGGATTGCGAGCAGGGGGCAAGGGTGTCGTGGCATTCTATGTGGTACTTTTATTGATATTTTACCCAGTAATTTCGAAGAGTCAATGTCATTATTAAGCAATTTGTGTAAAAATGATAGGTCGCAAACCTTACGACGCGATTCAAGGGAAGTAAGATTAAAATAATTTAGTTTACTACTGTAGGAGTTGATAGAACGTCGCAACGTGTATGTACGATCAATGTCATTAGCCTACTATCTCCCTCCTGTAGGCTCTGTAAAAAGGCATTAACTCTCATGGCGTAGTATATTTTATTCGCAATAAGAGTATGATCCTTGCAAAGTGGCGCACTCCAGCCCGCACTAGTGGCCGGGAGGGTCATTAACGCTACCCCTGTAATGCCAGACGGATTATTTTCTAAATGTCGCTGCCGACACCTTCCCAAATTTACAAAGGTATGCCATAACAGTTGCCCTTTCGGCCGGTTATAATGACTCGGGATATTTTATATTGCTGTAATTTTTACAGTTTAACATTAAGCGATTTTATTCTGCCAAGTGCGTTCTGTATTCACTCATTGTCTTCAAATGCTTCATATTTATAATATCCTCACACCTTCCCACAAGGGTCCCCGAAGGGGTAGGCAGAGGTGTATTGGTAATACCCACACACCCACTTTCCGCCAGAGGTATATAAGGTGCCAACGTGATAAATGGCCAGTCCATCGCCGTTACTCCACGACTATACATACGCCTTTGAATTACTTCTCAGACGTATGCAGGTTTCCTCTCGATGTTTTCCTTCACCGTAAAGCTCGTGGTGTGACTAATCACTGTACTTAAGTTCAGAAAAAACTCATTGGTACAGTCGGGATTCGAACTTGCGACCTTTGCGTCGCAGGCAACTGCTCAAACCACTCGGCTACCACGGCTTCATATTAATATTAGTCCTAAAATATTTTTTGTTTCATTAAATAAGGCTTCGACATTTATTTAAATAATCTGAATGGGGTAAGTCGTTTAGGCTTCATTAAAATATAAAAGTGTTATTGCTAAACGCGAATGGCCATTATATTCTTAGTTGGCTAGACATAGAAGTGTATATTTTGCATACTAATATTTCTTTTTAGACATTTACCTTCAAGTCTACCAAGCATTTTAATTCGAATTCAAATTGGCATCTAATAGAAGGACGGGAACGTCAAGAGTATTTGAAACCGACGAGCATGTATGAAGTACTGATGAATGTGGACGAAGCGTAAGATTTTTATACGGTTTTACATACAATAATATACTTTAACTTGCTACATGGGAGGATCAGTCTAAAGCACAAGCCAACATACATACATACATATAATCACGCCTCTTTCCCGTAGGGGTAGGCAGAGACCACTTCTTTCCACTTGCTACGATCCTTACATACTTCTTTCGCTTCGTCCACTTTCATTATTCTCTTCATACATGCTCTTCGATTTAGGGTACTCTTGACCTGACCTTTTTACAAGACGTCCCTAATTTGGTCTAGAAATGTCCGTCTAGGTCTACCCCTTCCAACACAAGCCAACATTGTAATAAACAGTTCGATATTACCGTAGAGCCATAATGGTCGAGTTTATAAAGTAGATCAAGTGCATTTAATACCCAATGCGAGTGTACCACCAAGCACCTGCTTTGAGGTCGTAAAACCATAAGTTTCCCGGCAGCATGGCGCGGTTGCACAGCTGTTGCCCTCGTTGACCGGTCTCTTACATAACTGTGAGGAAATTCATGTGATCCAATTCGTTAGGTTTCATTAAAACCATAACTTTAAGTGAATATTAAAATATGGGGGTCAAATTTTGAATATATTTGTTTAGTCAACCGAATTTCGAACTTCGAAATTTTCCATAGTTCATGAATTTTTGTAACATTAAAATAGGTAAAAGTGTGGTGGGCTCAGAGAGTGGGTTTCGTTACTAAATAATGCTAAACTAAATATTATATAATGCTGCATTCAACATAAACATAAGTAGCGTGTGGAACACTGCCGTATATTGCTAAATAAATAGAATATGGTTATTCCAAATTCAAATTCCATTGTGGCTAATGGCCACTATATATTTGGGCCATTTACCTCGCTTTATTATGCTTATAATACGGGTATATAGCGGCATTGTTCCTTCTAGTATGTACCGCAACCACAGCATTCCATATCTAGCCCGACCTCAATATTCCAATAATATACATAACTACTGCGTATATCCCGTGTCACGGACAGGTATACAAGTACACTTATAATTTTATTGCAGACTCGAGTGCAAAATTAATTCAATAAAAAATTTACTATTTGGTTACTGGACCATTTTGTCAAACCCAGCTTTGAAGATAAAACATAGTACTATATTTTTCCTCATTATAACTTTCAACACAATTTGAGATTGCAACTAAACACAATTTCGTTATGAATTTCATAGTGTCAATGTTAAAGTTTTTTATTCAGTGTCAAACTGGCTTCTCGAGTAACAAACACTATATAGTTGGCATAACAGCCAATAAAAAGTACAGAAAGTAACTTCGAAAGTTGCACAAAAGCGAGGGGAGGTTCTAAAAAAGTTAAATTGGATATAAAGATATGACCAGATATGTTGTTAAAGAATACACATTTACTCTAAATACTTAATTTCTTTTAAACAACAAAGGTATGTTCTCATATATTCACAGACACACACATAAACTTTTACATCATGTATAGTTAGAGGATCCCAGCTGTAATGAGTAGACATTGCTGCTTGCGCAGTGGGGCGTACGTAATCTTATTAAAGCAGAATACTGGCAGAACGGGAGGCCGTGTCCATTTGGTAAAAGGATATACTGTGGAGCTGCCATCTCGGAAGACTTTCCCGGATTTTGGGGAGAATATTTCCTGTAAAATATCTACATGTTATTTTTACTCTGCAACTGGCCATAACCTAGAACATGGAGTTACAGACGAGTCGAGAAACTCTAGGTTATCCTAATATAGTAAAATAAAATAAAAGTAAATCCGCATAATGCAAAAGATGTATGAGCTTCCTAATCTCTAGATATCCATCTGACACATGCCATGAATGTCCCAAATCCACAGTATTTGTAGTTACATCTGATTGTGGTGTGAAGTAAATGGATGTGCCACACCTCTTCTCCCCAAGGATCTTTCTGCCGACGTGGTCGGGCTTCATTGCCCACTAAACCATAGTTAGGCTTTAAACGTGTCTTTATTGTATCTCTGGCGGAAAGTGGGTGTGTGGGTATTACCTATACACCTCTGCCTACTCTGTCAACTATACTCTGTCCCTTCGGGGACCCTTATGGAAAGGCGTGAGGATATATTATATTTATTATTATATAATTTTTAAAGTAAATATGATGTAAATATGTATTATTTCTTAAAGATAAAAAAATACACTTTATATTATTCGAATGTCAAATAATGTTGTAGTTACAAATATGTTGTAAGAACCTGCTAGACCATCTCTATTGTATCCTCAAGTGACTAATGACTACGTAGTCTATATCTTTAGATTTCTTTGAAAACTTGCAATTTTCAAATACTTTCTTGACTATGAATACGACACTATAACGCCATCTCCGTGATTTGTGTCCCGATTGCGCAAAAGTGAGTCCTCGCCCAGACAAGACAAAAATTTTAATATATTTCATTTGAGCTGCAAGCTCACTGGCGTAGGCTTAAGTGTGATGTAATAGCTCCCGTTTCAAGATAAAAATTCACACTTATGTCTTGGTTGTTGAGTATATTTTATGTTCATACTTCGTAGCTTATCGCGTTGTTGAATAAACGTGAATACCAAACTTTTATCAACAAATCATATGAGATTTGTATGTTGTAATAAGTCGTTTCCTATAACTACACACGATGTTATCATGCCGTAATGAATTGGATTTCTAAGGTTTCGGAAATCTTTTTATTATTCATGGAAAACCTTTGAAGGAAATAGAAGAAATAAAGGTAAACACAATAATGGATTGAGCACACAACAATATCGCGTAAACATACCCTGTTCGCCATTTTTACTTTATAACTCACGGAAGGAACTCTAGCATAAACACAATAGCACAAAATAAGGCTTTAATACATACTCAAATACCTAATAATATTGTCAATGGTTCACTCATAAAGTTTTAAGTCTTTTTACAAGCATAAACGTATAGCACATTGTGATATACTTATAAGTACTTTGAGCCGTATCACGCATCTAATAGAGTTCAATTTTGCAGCTGTACGAGTCGTCCCACATTTCAAAGATCTCCGATCTATTGAGTGGACATGACGAGCACGCCTATCCGGGTTCCATCGCCAGTCACCTGTTCTCGCCAGTCTCGCCCTACCATGGCAGAGTGAGTAAATCTAACCATTGGAATTTTATACGATGTAAGGTTACGTATAAAATATTCGATAATATTTTCTAACCTGTATAAATTTCCACGATAAAATTCAAGTTCATTCTAAATTTCATAATCATATTATATCGTTTTTAATTGACAGTTCGGCGCTGGATACGATGTTTCATCACCGATTGAATCCCATTTGGCTTACTCCGAGCACGACATCTACCGTGACAACGAGGACCCCTACTCTGGCCGCTCTGATAAGAAGAAACCTAAACCCCGTCAGGAGAAACCCAAAAAGCAGAAGAAGAACAAGAGTGAAGAGCGCGAGCAAGAACGTGAAAGCGAGCGTGAGAGCGAACGTGAAAATGAACGTGAACAAGAGCGGGAAAATGACCATCACCACCACCATCACCATGACCACGAGCACGATCTTTTGCACTCTCTGTACCCTGAACATGACTTGGGTCACCATTTGTATCCACTTGATCACCATCTTGCTTTGAAACACGCTTTGGCCCTTAGGCCAGATCTTCACTACTTACATGGTTCCGGCGCTGGTCTACCATATCTTGGAAGATCCTTGGGCCCGATCCCATACGGAGCTGGTGGATTCCCATTAATTCCTAGAGCTGGTGCCTTGCCAATTATTCCAAGAGGAGGATTTCCCTTCGTTCCCAGGGCAGGAGGATTACCAATCATACCCGGAGCCGGAGGACTGCCATTGATTCCCGGTCCTGGGGGACCAATCCCACTTTTCCCTGGAGCTGGCCTTCCACTTATTCCTGGTGCGGGCGGAATCCATCCCTTCAACCAATACCTTCAAGGCGCTAATGACCAGAATGGTCAACAACAACTGGCGTATACTCAGGACGGACAATTGGTCCAATTGATCCAGTCTGGAGTTGATTACTCTCAAGATAAGAGTCAGGAACAGAAACAGCAACAACAGCAAGCAGCTAACAATGGACAAAACAGAGGGCAGGAACAGCAAGGACAGGTAATCATCAATTCGCATAATTTCCCCGGCAACTAAAGGTGATCGATACAGCGCTCATCTTTCGTCTTAAACACAATATCCACAAACGAGACTAAAACAAAATACATATCCGTATCGCATCTTTTAGATCGCGAACAACCAACCTCTGGGAGCAGTGAGCTTCGCCACTTTCTCCCAAAGTCAGCCAGCTCCGACAGCTGGGCCTCTACAAGTGCAGCAGCCTCAACAAGTTCAATTCGTGACTCAACAGACACCGCTCTTCCAAGAGCCTATAATTCCGGTGCAACTTCAGCCCGAACAACAGGCCGTAATCCAAACCCTGCAACAAGTACCTCAGCCACAAGCCATTATCCAAACTGTGCCACAAGACCAACAGCTACAAGGTATTATTCAAAACCTACCTCAAGCACAAATTCAAGCTCAACCTAACCCTAATCAGCAAGCACAAGCCCAATTTTCTCAATCACAGTCATCTCAAGTACAATCGCAACCACAGAATCAAATGACAGCTAATCCAACCCAATCACCTCAAAGCCAGTTTCAACCTCAACAGCAATACACAATAAATCCTACTCAAGCTCCTCAGCCACTATTCCAGTCCCAACAACAACCCCAGCAAACACTTGGAAATCCTACGCAACAATCCCAACCACAAATTCAAAATGAACTACAGCAAGTATCGAATCTGAACCAACAGACAACAAGGCAATTTCAGTCCGACCAGTCACAAAGAATGAGCCAGCAGTCACAAAACCAGTTACAACAACTAACACAGATTTTTAATCCTTCTCAAGAGCCTCAAACACAAATTCAACCCCAATTCCTAAATCCCACTCCATTCCCACAAAGCTCACCTCAGCCCCAGCAAATATTTCCTCCAAGCTCCACCCAACTTACATTTTCCCAACAGAATCTGTTTTCAAACCCTACACTTCCGCCTCAAGCTCAACAGATTTTCCTTCCTACTCAAGCTCCTCAGACCCAAGCAATTTTGCTTCAAAACCCCGCTGAACAGGCTCAACCTCAGCAAGTTTTCTTGATGAATCCTACCCAAGTACCTCAACCTCAGCAGTTTTTACTACCAAATCCTACTCAACTGCCGCAACCACCGCAGGGTTTGCTTCCGAATCCTAACCAACGCTCCCAATTTCAATTACAACGACAAAATACAAATAATAATCTACAGCCAGAAGCTCAGTTTGAATCCGACCAACAAGGAAATTCTGCTCAGCAGCAACAATCCACAACTCAGCAGTATCCTACTCTCAGCCAGCAATCTCAGTTTCAAAACGAATTTAAAGATCAAACGCCTCAGCCTCAATTTCAATCCGGGCAATACCAAGGTTCCAACCGTAATCAGTTTCCTCAGTCAATGTTTCAATCTAACCAATTTTCTCAATCACCTGAAAATCAAATTCAACCTCTCAATTCGTTAAGAGGAAATCCTAGTCAGTCATCTCAAACTCAACGATCACAAAATATGAATCGATCCCAAGATAATCTTCAACAGCCCCAAGATTCGCAATCATCTCAAACGTCAACTGAACGGATTCAAAATCGGCCCTCTGATCAAGCGTCTCAAGCACAAAGCCAGACCAACCAACTAGCTAGCTCAACTCGCCGGCCTCAAGGTCAATTTACGACCGAAAAGCCCAACTCGCAGCTGCAATCCCAGCCTGAACTTCCCTCAGAACAAGAAAAATCTGATAACCAAAACCTGCCCAGACAACCTGGTTTCCAATTACAATCTCGTCAGCCATTCCAATTTAGACAGCTTGCGTCGTTCTCAATTAGACAACCTGGAACTATGTTCCAGTCACAGAGAACCCAACCTCGTGTTCCAAACGACTCTCAAGGTCAACAGTCACAAAGCCAAACGGATAAGAAATTTAATAATGAATACTTACCCCCTGTATTACCGTCTAGACAGAGGTATCAGGATGACGCTTCGTCACAGTCCCAAACCCGTCCACAAGTTCAACAATTCAGTAGAAACGTATTGCCTAAGCAGCGACGTCCTTCAAAAATCCAAGAGAAACCTAAACCCTCCACATCGCCTCCTGACACCCAAAAGACTACTATAACCACTCCATCAACGACTGAATCCGTGGTACGAATTGAGCCCCAAATTAGATTGACTACCCAGTTCCAAACGCAGCCAACTCCCCGACCACAAACCACCCTTCAGACACAATCAACATCTCAATCTACGCCCCAGCCAACTTATAGTACACACCAACCAACCCAAGCTACCACCATTCAGTCTACTCAAACACCATCGCCACCACCATCGCCACCACCATCGCCATCACCATCACCATATCCGTCACAGAGCCAATTACAACCTCAAGTGCACCTCCCCAGGCTAACGTACCCGCAATACCAACCGTACCAGCCACGACCATTCTCCCGGCCTGATCAAACTCCCCAACCGGTCCAAGAATCATCTACGCCATCTGTCGAGGGTGCGCCTGAGCTTATCTCACCAAGACTATTTATAGAATCTGAACACCAATTGATCCAGGCTCAAGAGCAGGAGATATTGGTACGGGCGCCGCAATACCCTATTGCCCCACGTGTGGCGGTACCAACCTTCCCAACGGCGCAATACTATGGAAAGTTCTCTGAGGATACCTTCGGTTATGGCTATCGTTGATTACTTGTTAAACATTCTACTTTGAAAGCGAACATGAGCTTGTCATGTTCAGAGTCATTATTCTAAGTATTAATTAGTAGTTAAATGTAGAATATAGTTGTCTTTACAATTGTTCAGTGTTAGTACAGTCGACATAATGTGCACTGCTCGCGTAAGCAGTGTGCATCGACACGAGAAATTACATGAATTCTATTGTTTCGGTACTAGGAATAAATTTTGAACTGTGAATCTTTGAGGCTCAGATTACGCGAATATTTAAACGTTATTAAAATGTATTGAAATGTAATGTGGTTTTCTACTTGCGCGAGCAGAAAGTGTTTGTTTTCAAAGTGGAATTTTTCGGCTGTACTTGTGAGATAGTTGTAATGAATTGTTGTTGTTATAAATTATAATTGTATCGTTAAATGATAGGATGGTTGTCGCACTAGTGCATTCGCATGTATGACTAGTGCTGTATACTTAAGTTGTTGCCAAGCTGTTATTGATTGTTAATTGCTGTTTTTTAATAAAAAATAAAAAAAATAGTTTCTTTTTAAATCTATTATAACAGAGTAGCCGAAAGCTAGAGAGCTATAGAACCAAAGTGGCAGAGAGGTTTGCCTTAGAGCACCGACTGTGCCAATCGTTTATTTCTGAATGTAAGTAATTGTGCTCACATACACCCATACCCCATGCGTGATTTAAAGATTTATTCTTCCTATATTCTTTGTAGTCCTTCTTGTCCTTCTTAGGTATATTCTTTGTACTTTCTTTCGGTATTTTCTTCTGAAACAAGACCAATATCCTGTGTCCAGCGAATAATCTCTGTATTGAATTTCACCAATATCCGTTCAATAATTTTGGGCAGAAAGAGGAACTAACATCCTGACCAAATAATATAAGTAGGATTTAGTTCCTAAGGCGATTAAGAGCACAACGCGTTCAAACAACATTATGTGGTAACCTCAAAGAAATACTAAGTATAGCCCAAAATGTACACGTGATCACATCAAATATGAACCGTAGTTAAAGTGGCCGGTCCCACTGTGCCCTTGTTTTACCGAAGCTGTGAGTCTGGATCGTTTAATATTCCATTGGAAAAAAGGAGTCTCGGCTGCAAAAGTTTATCGAACCTTTATCCGGCGCGATGGAGCCCCACGGATTTGGAAACCTAAAATTCTACCAAACGGTCCCATGTATCCCGTACAAGGGATTTGGATTTCATCGATATCACAGAAAAGGGTTGGCTGGGGGTTTAGTTAACTCTGGGCTCTTGGTTATCACGAAGCTAGTTGACAATGACGATTTACGACTATTTGGTAACTTGTTCGAAAGCTGTTTGAGCAGCGGACGTTAACTACACTGATAGACGCTTGATAACTTTAATGTCGATACTAGTAACACTGTGGCTACGACGTATTCTAACCATACTTTTAACTATTGTGGCATTTTATTAAACAGGTCCATGAGAGTAAATGAACTTATCCTATAAGGGCTGATATGATTTAA
Organism: Drepana arcuata; assembly: GCA_016069955.1. Taxonomy (NCBI): domain Eukaryota; kingdom Metazoa; phylum Arthropoda; class Insecta; order Lepidoptera; family Drepanidae; genus Drepana; species Drepana arcuata. Next base: position 21,673 of record JACCPG010001809.1, on the reverse strand, counting down.
GTGAAATTTCATTATTAATAATTTTGCACAATTATCCTCATGCCTTCCCTCAAAGTACTCTGAAGAAGTAGGCAGAGGTGTTACCACTTTTGAGATGTATTTTAAGGTGCCAATATCAGTAATCTCTTCTCAAGTACGACTATACGTATTTCGTGAAATTCTTCTCAATCAAACACAGTTTCCCCACGATGTTTTCCTTAACCATAAAGCTCGTAATATGTCAGACCGTTAAGGTTAGAAAACTATACCCTTAACACCTCTGCCTACCCTTTCGGGATATATTATTATTATTATTAACACGTAGGCTTATTTTTAGCTGGAAAATAATATCATCACGCCGAGCCCGTAACGGGATGGGCAGAGAGTATATAGCGCCAGTTCTCTCTAGACTTCATACCTCTTTCACTTCGTCTACATTCTTTATACATGCTCATCGGTACATTAATTAATTATTAAAATTATTTATCATAGCCCACTATCAACGCTACTCTGCAAAATAAACGTTTTACAGGGATAGAAGGTTCATAAGCGTAAGTACAGGTAAATGGAAATCCTCCCCGTCTGCTAACTTATTTAAACGCAACCAATAAACTAAAACCTTATGGCTGCTTTTACGATAGTATTAAGTGGGTATCTCAAACGTCCAGCCTGCTTTAAACTTTAGTGTGATAGGTAAAATTTTACGCTACCAACAAATTAAATCGTTGAAATAAGGAAAACGTCACAATAAGTTTGCCCCTACTAAAGTTTAACAGAAATACATTTTCAACTACGATTGCTGACAATGTAATTCAGGCGCAAAGGATATTTGCTCACAAAATAAATTCAGGTTATATTCAACCACTAAGTTCACTCGCTACACGTTGACGAGAGTAGAATCTTTACCTCGCACTTGTGTGACTTGTAAGCACTGAATTCGAGAAGTTTGCTTCATTCACAAATAGCTAAATAGACTTGAGGATCTGCTATCAATATCAGATGTCGGATAAAACAAATTAATTTAACAAGATTTTGTACTGTCTTCGATTATGTATTATTTTACAGAGTAGGATAGAATAGGGAGCCATTCGCCGTTTATGAAGCACGACTACATACGCCATTGACTGCCAACTTCGAGGTTCTCTTAATTTCATGAAAGGTACAATAAACTGTACAGGTTGTACCCACACATCCACTTTCCACCAGAGATATATTTTAGGTGCCAACGTGACAGATAGCGAGTCCATCGCCGTAACTCAAGCACGACTATACATACGCATTTGAATTGCTTCTCAGACGTTTGCAGGTTTCCTTTCGATGATTTTCTTTCGCCGTAAAGTTCGTGGTGTATCTAATCACTGTTCTTAAGTTTGGAAAAACACATTGATATAGTCGGGATTCGAACCTGTTATATTTGTGTCGCAGGCAACTACTCGAACCACTCGGCCACCAGACGGCCTAATGTATAAATTATAATAAATTCAAATGTACGTATTTATTGCAGTTATGTTTGTGAACACACACTTAAGTCACTGCGTCACTTCTGTGAGAAGCGTGCTGATGTTGTTCCCCATAAAGCGGCCCGAATGCATTTCCCCAGCAAAGGAAGCGTATGAATCAAGTGCGCCCTCGACAAGCGACCGATTCGCATATTAATCAGCTAAAAGGAACGAAGGAAAAGCCTTCGAGCAAAGGCTTCCGAATTCCAATGAATCGCTGTTTCTGACAATAAAGACACGTATGATAAGTCATTGTGTCTGATAGCCTGGTACATTCCACTGCTGAAGAATACCCCCCTCCGATTTTCAGATGTGTCTATGCAATATTAGGTAGTCTATAGATGTGTTGTCTAGGTTTTGTTGCCAGCTTCACAATCACAATCTATCTCTGTGCAAATTTCTTCCAATTCTGTTCAGTTGTTTTTGCGTGAGCCAACATCCTCACAAACTTTCGCATTTATACTATTAGTAGAAGGATATAGATCCGGCTTCTTTTAGTCCAATGCAATACTGAGACAGGATTTGAAGACAATTTAAAAATATTAACTACTATTTAAATATTAGCGTAGTGGCCGAGTGGTTCGAGCAGTTGCCTGCGACGCAAAGGTCGCAAGTTCGAATCCCGACTGTACCAATGAGTTTTTCTGAACTTAAGTACAGTGATTAGTCACACCACGAGCTGAACGGTGAAGGAAAACATCGAGAGGAAACCTGCATACGTCTGAGAAGAAATTCAAAGGCGTATGTATAGTCGTGCTGGAGTAACGGCGATGGACTCGCCATCTGTCACGTTGGCTCCTAATATACCTCTGGCGGAAAGTGGGTGTGTGGGTATTACCTATACACTTCTGCCTACTCCTTCGGGGACCCTTGTGGGAAGGCGTGAGGATATATTATTATATTATATTATATATATATATAACTGGCGCTCTATACTCTCTGCCTACCCCGTTAGGGACTTGGCGTGATGATATGTATGTATGTAAATATTAGATCGGACACGTACCCGACTCAAACGTTCCCATGATGCCCGCCTCGTTTCCAAGTTGTATCGTTCGTGCAATAAGCTGAACCAAGTAGTCAAATTACCAGCGGTCCGTCCCGGCTTCGCAAGGGTGGACATACGATTTTTTTACGAGAAAATATAGCCTATGTCACTCAGGGTGAATGTAACTTTCCAAGGGTGAAATAATTTTTCAAATCGGTCCAGTTAGTTTCGGAGCCAATTCAATACAAACAAACAAGCAATAAAATATTTCCTCTTTATAATATTAAAATACTAGACAGTCAATTTATGTAAGGCAATTTAAATGCTATGCAAAAATGGAATCCTTGAATACGGTGACAATGCAAAGCTCGACTATCTATCGAGAAGTCAGTGTTAACGATTCCAAAGGCATGGTATGTTGTGGTGTGTTTGATAAATATTAATATCCAAATAGAGCCCGCGCACGTGTCAATCGCTGAAGGACAGCGGGGAGCCGTGGCCTTTCGCCGAGACGCCGTTTGCATGCCGTCGAAATTTGGCCACGAAATAAGTGGAAGCGACGTTGTTTGATCAATTTATATATCTCTGTATAATTATAGCTCCGCCAGTCAAACCCCTTTCTCACGTTTAGTATTACTGTCAAGAATGTACTTTATAACAACAGCAACTAATTTCAAATTTATTTGAATACCGTTTATATAGCGACGGCCATCTGGTCCAAAGGTACTGACTGCGAAACTTGAGGTCGCGGGTTCGATTCCTGCTGAGGGCAGTTATTTGTGTGATGAACACGAGTATTTGAGACCATGTAAATTTATGTGGAATTGTCCCAAGGTATTTATTATACCATTGTTGTAGATTTACCTGTGGAGAGGTCAGGGGAGCTCACTAGAGCTAATGGTGGAAGTAACTAAAATGGTATGATGTTAATCTGGTATGGTAAGTATTCGCTGTGGTCACAGTAGGTACTGCTTGCTGTGGCTACACAGTAATCCTAGGAGCAGGATCTTTAAAGTTGTTTTTACCTATGTACTGTACCTACATAATGTCATATCGCTAACTGGCGTTCGCACAACATTGTATGGGCTTTGTATGTTTGTCGGTTCGATGTCGGCTTACAGCACACATTTATGTAATGATCATACTTTTGTTTAATTTGTGTGAAATGTCCCGAATATTTACCCTTTTTAGTCCTCTTTCTTCTACAATAGTAAGCATAATTTTAGATTTTAGAGTAACATCCCAATAGTTATATAAAGTAAAATAAAAAATAAAATAAAACAAATGTGTGGTGCGAGTTTGTTTTACTTTCTCATGAGCGCGCAGTTGGTGGCCCCAAAACCAGTAAGGCACACTCTCAGCTGCTTGGAGTCGGACCTCGGATGCAGTGTATGGACGCAGGTTGACTGTGGCACAGGTTTTAGGATAATATTTTTATTTTGTGACCATGTGAGCAAGGTTAACGACCCACGGATATCACAGAGGAATATTAACTGAAATCAATTTATTTTAACATTTTTGGTGATAAAAGCTCTGAGTGACAAAGGTGAGCATGTATTTTTTAAATTAATTTCATAGTAACTGGTAGAATTTATATTTTTTATTATAATATACCTAATAAATATATATATATCTATATCTTCACGCCTTTCCACAAGGGGTAGGCAGAGGTATGTAGGTAGTACCCACTTTTCGCCGAAAATATTATGTTTTAGGTGCTAACGTGACAAATTGATAATTAATGGTTTTTAATCAAACCCATACCTACTAGATATACTGTATACTAAACTAGATAAAACTAGATTGTATATTCTATAGTAGCTACCCAATGAGGCCAGTATTTCCTAAATGGAAATATTACCGCAGAATACGAACTAAAGCTTAGCTTGCAAAGTGTTTTGACTTACTACCTATAACTCTATAAATTACAAGACTTTGAATGAGAGCATTATTAATAGCACTTATTATACTTGGAATATGTAATATCTCCACGCTTCTTGCAACCTTCTTCCGCTTCTGGAATAGCTGTAAATATTAACCAATTATGAATTTAAAAATCAAACCCTCATTGCTTTTAAATTAAATTGTAAGGAGGCTCATGCAATTGTAAAGACATGGAAACTTAACCAGGGACGCAGTGAACAAAGTATCGCATACTCGCAAATGTTTATCGCAATCTTGCCAATAAAGTAGCACCAACTCGCCAAATTAGCGATAATATCAAGTGGCTAATAAAGTAAACGAATGCCACCCTCCGACAGGGAGGACGCTCCTTATTGAGATTACTTAGTTAAACTGTGTCGTAATCCAGTCGGTTCATTATACCCACGTATGTCAGTTACTTTCCTTATGTATTTTTTATTGCTATGTCCTTATAAACAAGAGATAAGAATAACATCTTAACTCAAGGAAAAGCAAATAAAATTAAACTTTCGTCAAAAAATGGAATTGCTTGGGCAAACTTCACAAATTTTAAATTTTTTAGTGCGTATAGTATAAAACGTAATTAGTTAACGTGTACACTGCATCACTCCCATATTGCCACGACTCCAAGTCCCCCAGTGGCCGCGCCTAGTCCACCCAGCAATCGGTGGACTAGGGCATCGAAATAACGTCTTCAAATGCACGCCAGAATTCAACCAGACTGGCATGACGAGATGCTTAACTCGCATATTATCTTCACATTGAAAATATCTTTACGTTTTCCCAATGAGATTACCGAAGGGCTATATCTTTGACAACCTCATTTATAACACCTCTATTTATACAGAGGAGCTACAATACTCTCTTTAAGCCGGAGTATATAGGTGCCCACGTGGCAGATAGCAGATGAGTCGCCGATCAATCCTGCATTGTAACCTAAGAGGCTAATTTGTATCCTACTTTTCGTCGCAAGAGTCTTGGAAATCGTTCAATCCCTTTTGTCTACCATATATTGAGGCATTAGAAAGCCCACACAATACAAGTGAAGCCAATCCGTTTCATAACATCACCTTGGCTATATAACCGGTAAGTGGTAAACACTGGACTAGTTCGGTGCAAGTGCGACGATATTCGGACACGGTGATAGTGAATGTGAGTAGATAGTGTGCGGCATAGAATGTGCGCACGCGCAGATGAGCCACATGTCTAACTAGTGTTGGATTTACACTTTATTCGCCAGTAGGCTATTCAACTTTGGCCGTCTCTATCGACTCTGACGTATATACACTTCGCATTCATATTAATCATAATACAATTTTTATTTTTACCTAATAAATTTTAATAACTATACTTTAAAAAAAATTTACAAAAAAAATGTTTCCAAATTTGCCTTTGCCTTTCCATTCTCTAAATCCGTGCAGGTGCTGTTTGTTAAAAAACTCAACGATATTAAAACTTTCAAAAGAGAACACTTTCGTTTATTTTATATTAAGCTTAAAACTATAGTGGCAAAGTAACTTGTAAATTTAAGATTGCAGCGTCGAACGATATCAATTATTTAATTAATTATTCAAATAACTACATACTCCCTGTACACATATTTAGCTCATAGCGCGATAAACCGGTATTGCTCCACCCCTTGTGGGAAACTTTTTTAAGTATACTCAACACACTATATAATTGTAATATCATCTTTATTTTAGTTCATACATCTATAAAAGTATTTACCAATATTAAAAAGCTATACGGGTTCACTCTTCAGACGTTGGTCGAGGCTCCACGACATTATTATTATTACATTCGTCCTACCCAGCTAAGTTGCAAGAAATGCTTGATCTGCGACAGTCTAATCTATGAAGCATTGTCCTTGTTGGCCAAACTGTGCCAATATTATGCAAACCAGTCGGCGATGCATTATCTGTCACTATAAATTATTGATTAATTCCAAACAACTGTAAAATACTTGATTTATAGGTTTTTGTAAAAATGGTGTTAACTCCGTATTTGGAGAAAATACATTTGAGAGTCCAGGGGTCACGGCTTTATCTAGTTTTCGATAGATTTATAAGTTTAATGCAAGATCAAGGTCAACATTGAATAGCTTAAAATTTTACTATATATTTATTTACGAGGATGAAGCGAAAGAGGTCTTTAAGTCTAGAGATAACTTACGCTCTGCTGCACACTTCCCGTGAGGGACACGTCGAAATTTAAGTTTTCGGCTAGGATTTATTTTACCATGCAATTTTTAAGAAAAAAATTTAAAACCGTAACGAAGTATAATTTTTTTTAAAACAATTTAAATTCGAAAGTGGCTGTGTTAGTACTACCTATTCACATCTGCCTGGCCCTTCGGGGACTCTTGTGAGAATGTGCGGGAATATATCATAAAAATAAATAATAATATATCCTCACGCATTCCCACAAGGGTCCCCGAAGGGGTAGGCAGAGGTGTTTAGGAAATACCCACACACCCACATTCCGCCAGAGGTATATTAAGCCGTTACTCAAGCACGACTATACATATGCCTTAGAATTTCTTCTCAGACGTATGCAGGTTTCCTCTCGATGTTTTCCTTCACCGTTAAGCTCGTAGTGTGACTAATCACTGTACTTAAGTTCAGAAAAACTCATTGGTACATATATATTTTATCTATACGTAGTTAGTTGTACAACTGTTTTTTTTTTATTAGTATGTACCCGAGTTAAAGTTAGTTCTAAGGCCGGTGTCACCCGCTAAGTTCGTTTTGTGGATTAATCGGAGAGGCCGTGCCGTGGTTCTCATGAATAATGCAAGCTGTTGTTGAACAAGCTTTAACTTGTAACAGAATCCGAGATGGCGGAACTTACCTACGGCCTATCCCCTTTTAAAATGACCTGACACAATAAATATAGCTACACGAATTTACGGTTAGAAGATGGCATGAATATGTTTTGTATTTATATCTATTTGTCTATCTATACATGCATGTACGCCGTTCTTTGATTCCCGTAATAAAAGCTTTGCTTAGTTTGCGGCTAGATACGCAAGTCTAGAGAGAACTGGCGCTCTATGCTCAATGCCTACCCCGTTAGGGTCTCAGCTGATGATATGTATGTATTACATACAAGATTTTGTTTAATTCGTATTTTAAAGAATATAATACGATTATCCTCGCGTGACCTCACTAGATTTCCCGAAGCAGGGGAGCAGAGATATATCTTAGGTGCCAACGTGACAGCTGGCGAGTCAAGCGCTGTTACTTGGGTAACTATACTTGCTAACTAACCATACGCCTTTGAATGTCTTCTCAAACGTATGCAGGTTCCCACTAAATGTTTTCCTTCACCGTAAAGCTCGTGGTGCGACTAATCACTGCACTTCAATTCAGAAATACTCATTGGTAGGTACAGTCGGGATTCGAACTTGCAGCCTTTGTGTTTCAGGCAACTATTTGAACCACTCGGCCTCCACGGCTCTGAGAAAATAATAATTGTGCCAAATTTGCCAAAGATCAGTATTATTGGCGAGCAGTGGCATGTACCAGGCTATCATTAACTGAAAGAGTAAAGATATCGAAAAGTGGACTGGGTTAGTTTTCACAATTAACTAACAAATAAATTCCATAGCAAGCCACTGCCTATTCAAACAGCCAGATCTCTAGAGAGGCGAGAGGGAGCGTAAGACACAAAGAGCTAGGCTTCATTAGTGCCGAATGAGCTCTGGGACCTTTGGCTGCGGGCCGATGATCCTTCATTACGATGCGGATGAAAGGATTCCAGATTAACCCCACAACCTCCGACCAGGATTGTATCATCGGTCATATGCAATGTCAATAACATGTCAATGGACACCTTATCTTACTAATATTATAAATGTGAATGTTTGTAAGTTTGGATGTTTGCGGTTATTTCACGGCAAACAGCCCGATTTGGCTGAAAGTTGAAATGATGATAGCTTATACCTAGGAATAGGACGTAGGCTACATTTTTGATTTTTAATCTTGAAAAATTCAAAGTTATTATATTATAATGTATGATGCTCTTTCACGGCATAGCGGCTGAACCGATTCTAGCAGGAAATTTCCAAAGCAATTTTTCGAACTCCACGCGGGCGAAGCCGCGGGCATAAGCTAGTATTTAATATTTCTTTCAGCGTTAGGGACGGGAACACTTAATGTTGTTATTACTTGGCGGTGCATATATGTACTAGGGGCACATAAGTTATAGACGAGCTGTACCCCGAGGTTTCATCCGCGGAAAATTGATTTCATTGGTTTTACTGAAATAACACTTATGTGCTAATCCACGTAATTAAATAAATTCCACGAAGTTGCTTTTGCTTAAAAGAGGAACAAACATCTTATCATCATTTTATTAGGATATAGTGAAAGTAAAATGTAGTGTACTGAGTAAATTCGTGTGGAATTTAATATATTAAAGTACTTAATATACAAGTTTAAATTTCTCCACAGGTAAATGCAATATTCAACATAAGTTTTTTGGTTGTGATATTATTGTTAATGGGGTTCCAACATATTAACTATAAATGTCAATAAATAAAATAATAAATACATCTGTCGGGATACGAAACAGCGTAACAAACTCTCCGATTTATCTTAAAATAAGTTCCAATTTTAACATAGATAAAGATTTTATTTCTATTTAATTGTAAAAACAATTGAGGAGACCAAATAGGAACTAATTGTTTCAAACTTGAACGTACTCGATACAGTCCAGGCTACATAGTGGTGGCAGCTATCCCTCGGGCAATACTGCCCAGCGTAACTTGCCCAAGTTATTTCTATGCAAGCCGACGTCACTTCGGCTGAGTTTTTAAACAGCTTTATAAACCGCTCGATCACGAGGGTTCCGGGGGAGGCATCAGCCCATCAATGTGACAAAGATCGCTGTTAAAGTAAATCGGGGCACAATTGCACAGGTTCGAGTAAATATTTACTAGTCTATATATATATAGTTAATCAGAAATATGTGTATATGTGCGTATGTACATGTATATGCAAGTGCATGCATGTATGTGTATGAGCATGCATATGTATATACTAATAAATTAGATTAAAATTAAAAGTAGGAGAATGATTATAAGTAATCATAGTTTAGTTTACTTGAGAATAGCAGCAGTATTATTTTATCTAAACTACCTTATTATGTGGGTATTGGTGTTGGGTACTCAATAAGTCAATTAGCGTATAAGATATATGTAAGAATCTACTCATAATTAATATTGTGTATCTGTTTTTTACCCCCAATAAATAAAATAAAAAAATAATAATATAATACATGTATGAGAGGGTACTGGAACTGGTATACATCATTGTTCTGTGGGTGCCTATAGTTAGCTACTGCCAGTATTAAGTAATTAGTATACCTAATTACAATAACGTATGCATGCGTAGTGCACGTGTGAGCAACTCTTGGTCCCTTTCAAATTCCAATCAGTCGCACAAACTGTGCTCATTTTATATAATAATTATATATTTTGTGACCATTTATTTGCTACCTCTGAGAAATTATCGTATCGATACGTAAAATGTTGTTCCCTCTCACAATAAATATACATCGTTTAGCATTCGCCGTGGTCGGCCTGCAACACACACATTGCAAGTTCGCATCCCGACTGTACCAATGACTTTTTCGGAGCTTAAGTTTTTTGTCTTCAGTGATTAGTCAAACTAAGAGCTTTACGGTGAAGGAAAACATCGAGAGGAAACCTGCATACGTTTCAGAAGAAATTCAAAGGTGTATTTATGATGTAAAAGCGGTGTATTCGACATCTGACACGCTGGCAGTTGGGATACATTTCAGGCGGAGAGACGGTGCTGAGTTACACCTCTGCCAACCCGATCGAGCACCCTTCTGGGATGGTGTAAAGACGCGTTTTACTAATATGTTTATGTATATTCCAGATGTTGGCAGTATTGGCCATAATGTTGCTGCTCGCACCGACCCAAGTATTCAACACACCGCTCTACTACACCAAGCGATCTACTGACCTCAAACCGCTCCTCAAACTACCAGTTCTACTGCCAATATATCACCAACCTAATACAATAGTAACAGTTCGCAAACAGAAGGGACCAATCCCGCACCAACTGTTGGTCCCAACGAACCTACATGTGATACCAATCAACCAACATTTGGTAACACAGAGTCATGGGAGGAATATAACGCACCAATTGGTACCAATATTGATACCAATCCACAATCATTTGGTGCCAGTGCACGACTTAACGGTGATACCGTTGCAACGGAACCACCAACTGGAGAAGCTTAGCCATTATAGAGTGGCCACGGAGAAGAAGGACCAGGATGAGGAAGTGAATCAGTTTAGGACTTTCTATGGGGGTTATGGGACTGGGTTGTTTTTCGGTGGTCATGGGGCTGGCCACGGTTTTTATGCCTATGGCTAGTTTTTTTCATTATGTGAAAAATGGTACAGTCGATAGCAAATTTCCAAATTTGTATATGAAATGGTGTTTCTCGCTACCTCATCGTAAATTCTAATTTATATTAAACTCACCTTAGTGTTTGTAACACGGATGTGCCTTGATTTAAAGAGAATATCGAGGCTATTGATATACTACTCGATAGTGTAATGTTATTTTATTACAATTAAAATCCCTTGCATAATTTCATAAAATTAAAATACAATGTTCACCATTTGCAAACACATTGTTTAAAGTTAAGTCAAAATGAAATGTCCACGTAATTATAATTTAACAAGTATTATAATTTTACAACAAATATTAATAGTGTAATATTTAATTTGATATTTCTATGACTAATAAACAAATGTATATAAATTATAGAGTTTTTTTTTATTTAAGTTTTACCCTTATGTAACTTTAGCCACGAGTCCTTCGCCGGGTAGGCAGATTCAATGGAGTACTCTTATTATACGCTTCGTCTAGATACCTATGAACCTAGTTCCAAACTCATCAAAGCTATATATTTATATGTTGAAAAATGGGTACACAATATAAGTTTCATGATGATCGGGTAAGTAGTTTTTAAGTAACAAACAAACTTACATTCACATTTATAATATTAGAAGGATAAACTGAATAATCAATATCCCTCGCCAATCCCACGATAATCAAAACGAGGACACTTCAAAATTTTTCTTGTAGATTTAAAGGTTACGGTGTGTGCATTTGCCGTTCTTCGTAAATATTGAGATACCAAACAACTGCAAAAGTACATTCGCAATTTGATAAACACACAGAGTACCTTCTCATTTTGTTTTAAAGAGAACGGTAAAATGGCGTGAAGCGATACCCGCTTTATGGAGCTCACTTACTTCAACTTAGTGGATGCTGCAATACTTTCAGTTCGAGCGTATCATAATTAACTCTGTTTAAAACACCGCCAATAGTAATCTCACTGTGGCTGACGTTTATGGTGTTATATATGGGTTATTTTTTTGTATATAACAAGAGTGGCAAACAAGCATACTGCCCACCTGATGGGAGGCGGTTACCGTAGCCTAGTACTTGAGTATCACTTACTCGTTGCCACTCTGTGCTCGGAGAGTTATACTATATTGGCAGCATACGCCTTTGAATTTCTTCTGAAACGTATGCAGATTTCTTCTCAATGTTTTCCTTCACCTTAAAGCTCGTGGTGTGACTATTCACTGTACTCAACTACTGTTCAGAAAAACTCATTGGTACAGTCGGGATTCAAACTTGCAATATTTGTGTCGCAGGCAACAACTTGAGCCACTCAGCTACCACGGCCTTGTATTTCTACCTCAAATTCAATATTTTGTTTTATTTTTCTACACTAATGTATTAGGTTAACCTTTAAGGATAGTTGTAAGCATAATAAATAAAGTACCCGGATGACCGAGCTTAGCTCGGTATTTTTCAGATTTATATTTTTTCGTACGAATGACATACTTATGACAACCAAACACTCATTGGCTTAAAGTTTGTTGCTTAGCAACGCTTTATCAGTGGGGAAATTCATATACTAATGAAATTGTTAGAGATTTTCAAAGCCTAAAAACACGGATAAAACGACTTTTTTTTAATGAAACCTAGCTAGATCGATTTATCGCCCTCGAAATCTCCCCCTTACCAAATTTCATGAAAATCGTTGGAGCCGTTTCCCAGATTCAGATTATATATATAGATATATACAAGAATTGCTCGTTTAAAGGTATAGGGATAAATAAAATAAATATATATTTTTTTTATGGTTTTGGTTATTGATTTTTATTATGGTTTTGTTGTCACACAAGTGAGAAAATATCCCCTATTTTCCAGTACAAACACGACCAACAAAAGCGTTAAGAGTAAGGCCCTACAAACTTACGCAACCAAGGTCTAGGTGCACCCCTGCATAGCCAACCAAATGTATGCAAACATATGTATCTGTGCCAGCCCTGCGCGATAAAAAAAATCAATGCGGCCATAATAAATGAATGCATATTTAAAACCCATATATCAGTGTGTTATCTCCGACATAGTCACTGGCAAGAACTGTATACACAAGACGTGTTAGCTCTCTCTGATAGCCTCTGTCCGGCTGATATCGTATATAAATAATAAACTCGTATTAAAACACTAGTTCCGCGCATACTACATGTATCAAATGGTGCTTTAAAAGTAAATAACTGATTAATATATTCTTTAGAATTTGTTAAATATTGTTTTGAAGACAGGCTTCAGAGATGAGGTAAGGGATATTTTTTAACAAACCTTCGTTGTATATGCCGGTTGGTTAGTTATTTATGTAAGTTTTTATAGTTTTAGAGTTTCCAACAAGAATTCAAAAGACATTCTTATAATAATAATATAATATATCCTCACGCCTTCCCACAAGGGTTTCTTTCATTCATTCAATGTCATTCATTCAAACATTCTTATAAAACAATTTTTAACGTTATAAAATAGTTTTTTGTGATTCCTCTATAATAGGAAAACAGGCAACACGTTATCGTAAAAAAAAAGGTTTGCTCCTATGAGGTTGTTGCGCAAGACAATCACGATTGAGCGTCGCCATATTTAATTTTTTGTGGCGATTTGCCCTGTAGTAATAGTAGTATTCATTTTCCTCAAAATCTTTTAGAATCATAGGTTGTAAATGTCAAATTATACCCCTGGAGTGGGGTAGCTATTTTCTTTGCGTCATGTACCTTTGCTGAACACTATCATTAAGGTCCTTCAACATATTAAAATACGCCAGACATCCGCCATTCGCCAGAATGTACCTACAAGTTAAATACGCAGAAAGAACGAGCAAAAAGTTTGCAGTTAATTGTCTATATCAGTTTATATTAATTAATTTCAGTGTGAGCGTTATGTTAGTAACGATATTGGTGGCATGGTGCGTCCACGCCGGAGCAGCGGCCGGTGAGTTTATGTTCTTTATTACCGAATAATTTATACCGAACACAGGGTGCGCTCCATGGACCTTTTTCCCTATTTTTCTCTCACATAAAACCATATTTCAGTCCTATTTTAAGCGTAGCTAGAAGTGGAAATCAAGCATGTTTCTCGCCGGCTGGTAAGTGGTTACGAAAGCCGCAACACGCGAAGAGTCACTCGCGCGCGGGCAGACTTTTACCCACAATACTGCCAGCATAATATAATCCTTGTTGGATTCTCGACCCTGACTCGCCTTAGCGTAGGTGCTATTCGTGTGTGATATTTTGGCCCAGGCGGATATAAATGTATTTTAGACGGGAGATCCGTTGGTACCATATGAATGTAAATGCTTCATTCAATCATTCATGAATGGATTAGCATTACTTCCAGATTACGTCGTAAACAAAGCCACAGGCCATGGCTACAAGCTGATGTACCAAGCCCAGACGTGGGACCGGGCGATGGAGACGTGTAAAGAAAATGGAGCAAAGCTAGCGGTCCCTAAGACACAGGTTGTTGAACTAATTGTGGCTGTTACATGATTATCCTGGTTTACAATTTTAATACTTTAATATTTACATTGTATATGATAATAAAATAAATACCTTGGGACAATTCCACACAAATTGACCGAGCCTCTGTGTAAACAGAGTTTGTGTTATGGTTACTAGACAACAATATATTTACTTATATAGATAGATATATACATAAATGCATAGGACATCCAAGACTAAGGTACAAATACTCGTGTTCATCAAACAAAATATCTGCCCTCAGCAATGGAACCTGCGAACTCAAGTTCCGCAAACGGGAGCTATAACCACTAGACCAAACGGCCGTCAGTATGATAAACTTTATATACAATAACAACAATTAGCAATATTTACAAAAGCCAGTTGCATGACTAACTACTTACAGATAACATATTTGACCCAAATCGACATCCCGCAGCAACGTGCTAAGGAGACTAGCAGCATTACCACACCGTATAACATCGCTTGTTTATGGGCCTTCATTAAATCTGATAGTGCTTTAAATAGAATAATTTTTATTTTCTCTCTCTCTCTTAGTATATTCCATCATTGTATCCAGGTTTGGTGTAAGGAATCATCGAAAGACGTGAATTATATTGAAGTTTTGTGAAGTAGTTAACAAAATAGCTATCTTCTTAATATATAAAGCTGACGTTTTTGGTTGATCGCGCTAATATCACATTCTACAGATCCCATTTGAAAAAATATATTGTATTTTGATATCCCTTTTATTGAAGGAGTCTCGATGAAAAATGTTGCAAAAAAGATATAATATTAAGAAAAGATATAATAGAAGAAAGAGAAATAATATTTTACGCAGGAACCACAGAGCAGCAGAATACTAAAATAACATTAATGTAAAGTCTCGCTGAACAGTCAGCTGACGTGTTAACTGTCATGTCAGCTAACTATTCATATCTTTGGCATACGTACATCACGCCGAGTGATGCCTCAAGGTAGGCTAAATGAGTAGAGCGCCAGTCTCATTAGACTATCGCTTCATCTTTGGCAAACATTGGCTACTAGATTTTCTCTACGAAACATCCATTATTGGAATGTGACAAAGTAATATACTCAAGGCCTGTGTTTCGACTCTTCAGGAGGAGTTTCTGTTCATCCAGAGATTAGTCCGCGGCATGCACTACCCTAGCGTCGTGGGCTCCCAGTACAAGCTGCTGGTGTGGCTTGGCATCACTAACATCGAGGATTACACTCTATGGAAGAACGTCGATGGTCAGTCTTACATATCTACATAGGTATCTAAGTTACGTTACTATTAGTAGGTAAGTTACTATACATCAAAGTTAAGCCTCTGGATGTGTTTTGTTGCGAGTTATGTTGCCCGAACTTTGGGCAGGCTAAAATATATTATACTAGCAGTGCCTTGTAATTTCACCTGCGTTAGAGTTGGTTTATAAAAATGATTACTCATTTGCTCCGATCCCGTAATTTTTTATAAAAAAATATATGTATAAGTACTAGGTAACTATTATATAAAATTTTATTGGAATCGTATTAGTAGTTCCTGTAATCAACGCGGACAAATAAAGCAAACTGTCTCCCCATTATTAGTATACACGAACCTTGTTGGTCCTTGACTCAAATACCTATTAAAAAAATTACAACATTCATAGCTTATCATACATGACGTTATATTAAGTAAAGATATATTATCTATGGGACGACAAGAGAGTTAGACACTCAAGATAATTAATTTACAAAAGCTAAAAAAAAAGTAATAGCATTATCGGATTATGTCAATTTGTGTCAACTGTAAGTCAATAACGGCAAGGCACACATTACTCAATATTAGTTTCACTAACAGGTCGAACTTTTTTTTTATTTTTTACAACAAGAGTGGCAAACAAGCATACGGCCCACCTGATGGGAAACGGTTACCGTAGCCTATTTACGCTCACGATACCGAAGTATCTCTTGCGCGTTGCCACTCTGTGTTCGGAGAGTTATAGTGTGTTGGCAGCATAAGGTTTAATCCCTCTGCTTCCAACACAATGTAACAATCCTCCCCCCTCCCCAAGGAGCTCATTACTGGAAACCTTATTCACCACGTAGGAACACAACACAATAAATTGTGTTATTTGGCACGGACTTCTATAAGGTGGAGGTCCTGCCCCAGTCGGGCAGCTCCGAATTCGAACGGGAAGCCCGTTATGCCCTACCTCTCTTTTCTTATCTTACAATATCTATATGATTTCTAGGCGAAAATATCGAAGATACCGGCTTCCACACGTGGGCTGGAGAATATAATGGAGAAGGTTTCAGGTGTGTTAATATTTTTTTAATACAATAATTGTGGTTTCACCTACTTAAGAGCCTAGTGCCTGAGTACCTGAGTAGTCAGTCACATGCAACTGAACAAATTCAAAGGCGTATCATACCCTATAAACGCATGCAATCTGAACTTAAGTACAGTGATTAGTCACACCACGAGCTTTACGGTGAAGGAAAACATCGAGAGGAAACCTGCATATGTTTAGGAAGAAATTCAATGGCATATTACGTATAGTCGTGTTTGAGTAACGGCGATGGACTCGCCATCTGAAACGTTGACACCTACAATATATCTCTGACGGAAAATGGGTTTGTAGGTACTATCTATTACACCTCTGCCTTTCCTTTTCGGAGACCCGAAGAGACCCGAGACCTTGTGGAAGGCGTGAGGATATAATATCCTGTAATGTCCATGTTTCAGTAACGACCCATCGGAGCCCCACTGCGCGGGCTTGGACGCCAGGAACCTTGGCCTAAGAGACTTTTGGTGCCACCGTCAACAGCCCTTTATATGCGAGATCCGAGTGTGATTGATAACAATCAACCAGGCAGCTACCAGACCAGATATAGAATAAAAATGCAAAAATATGCTGTATCATAGAACAAATCAAAAACACTGCCATCTAGCGGACATATCGGACATGAGATACCAATATAAAAAAAGGAAATATACATTATATCTTATTCACAGCTATTTTATAGAATAAGCAGCTAATAGGTACAAAAAAAGAAAAAACTTCATAAACTTTATTCGATTCGACCCTTAACCATCGTTATACATAACTTATTTCAAACGTTAGTTGTGTTAGCCTTAAAATATTTATTTTCGTTATATGTTTTCAAGTAAAAATTAATTTAAGAGTAAGTACGCAAGAGAAGGTAAAAGGTCATTATCATAATATTGTATACGAACAGAACTTACAAAGAATACGCCAAGAGATCGAGAGTACGTGATATCTTCAAAGAAAGAATCGTTACGTCTATCTCTCCCGCGACTCCAGTTAAATTTACAATTCATAGCATTGAGTTAAGTACTAAAGTATGTAGGCACATCAAAAACTTGAAGGCGTGCATCAAAAGTTAGGTAATATAAAAGGAGATAAGTAGATATCATGAAAAATCCAGATTTCATTATTTATTTAATCATTTAAGCGCCTGGGAATTGTTGGCGGAAACTTCCCATAATACCCTGCTTCGTAATAAAACTTATAAGGATTTACCAAATAAGTTTTTAATTTGATCTGCAACATACAAGGACTATTTTCACACAAGGTGGTTATTTTATTTATGTATTTCCATTATATGGTACGTTTCTGGTGGTTCCACAGCCTATGGATTATGTCTATGTTCGCGAAAGGAAGTGGTTAAAGCATATCGTTTAAATGTAAAGTGGCTGGACTCCGTGTGTGGCGTCCCGTGCTGGAGAATCCAGATCATTAACACTATCTGTATGCTCATTACAATTATTAATATTTTTTTGATTATCAGCTACTCACAAACAAATTAAAAACAATCTAATGCTAGGTCCAGTTTAACTTAGCATTTTAGCGCCCTCTTCTGTGAGATAGCAAAAATAATGGTTCGTATATATTTATGGAAGTAAAATCATTTGTCTATTAGCCACTAGATGGATCTCGTACTTATTTTGTATTTGTTTCGACTACAAGATTTCCTGTTGTTTAGTTTATACCCATAAGTACAAAATTTATTTACACCGACAAGCAGTGTGAGATGTTTATGCCATATAATTAAAATCATAATATATTATTATATATTAGAGATATCATATATTATGATTTTAATTATATGGCATAAACATCTCACACTGCTTGTCGGTGTAAATAAATTTTGTACTTATGGGTATAAACTATATCATAATATACAATGTTTGAGACTAAAAGACTAGTAGCCTTATCTTGAATATATGTTATCAACAACAATAAAATGTTGTTATGAATGTCAAAAAAGTGAGGTTATTATTCTCTTTCGTAATCGTAACCTGCAAGCAAATAAATGGAAAAGCTATAGTGTTCTGTGAAAACAAGTGATAACTAAATGGAACTGAAACTATCACTGTTATTTGTATTACAGTGTTTGTAAAATTAGTACAATTAATAGATTTCAAGGTAGAAAAATTTAAAGATAACTTACAAAATATAATGAAGATTTCGAAAATATTACTTACTTAAATAGAATTCGTCTTTTATATTTCCTCAGATGAATTTCATCCGAAGGGGATTATCCCTCCTGTCTTCTGGGATTAAAATACAGTGCCTACAATTACAAGGTAACAGTGGTTTTCACAGTGTTATGTATATTATAAGAAGTAGAATAAAAATACATAAATCTCGCGCTCGACCGTGTCCCTCACACGGTAGGTAGATTATGTAGTGCGCCAATTTTCTATATACCTACATGTATTTTACCTCTTGATATAACATGTAATATGTCTACCTTAAGTGAATTGGACAATTAAGAGCATAGTATCATAATTTATATCCTGTGCCACCACCAATGTTATTGCTGCTAACTTTCCAAAGCTATATATAGCTTATGTACATACCTCAGAAATTTTTGCTTAAGTCTAGTTTACTGTTTACATTTTTGGCTACAAATTTTCTAATTTAAAAAGTTAGTTAAGTAATACTTGAACTTGAATAAACAAACAACACATGCTTGTATTAATCCAGCTAAAAAGTCTATTTTTGTCAAACTTTATCCAATTCCATTCTGCCATTCTAATGTGATCAAAAGAACTCGTTCATAAAAAAACTCGCAATTGAATGTAAATACCTGCAATATTGACTAAGTCCATTGGCCCAATAAAGATCACAGTGATTTGGGAACAATATTTTTAAGCAGGGATTAGGGAGATAAAAGCCTCTCAATAATACCTACCTACCTCTGCCTTATATTATCCACTTCTATTCCACACAAATGACAGCTGGATCTATGACTATAGTCAACTATATGCATATTTAATATATATCCTCATGCCTTCCCACAAGGGTCCCCATAGGGGTAGCTAGAGTTGTGCAGGTAGTACTCACACACCCACTTTCTGCCAGAGATATATTTAAGGTGATTCGATGTTTGCCTTCACCATGAAGTTAGTGGAGTGACTAATCTATATTTTATATACATAGAGAGAGGTGAGGCTGATTGGTTTGAGTAGTTGCCTGCAACAAAGATTGCAAGTTCAAATCCTGATTGTGCCAATGAGTTCTTTCAAATTTAAGTATAGTGACTAGTCACTGTGTTATCCAAGGCTGTTTTAAATACTACTGTATTAGCACAAAGATTAGCCCCTAGAGGCAATACAGCCTACATACAGACTTTAGGTTGGCACAGATCTCACATGTCAGAATGTGGTCTTAGTCTGTAGGTGCTAATGAATAAATATACCTAAGTATTATAAGATCAAATGAAAATTATTTTTTTAAATAAAAATTATTTGAATTATCTTAGTTGAAACTATACAATTATAAAATTTATAATATTCAGTACTTTACTGTAGTTAACATTACATGCACATACTATCATCATGCCGAGTCCCCAACGAAGTAGGCAGGGATAATAGAGCGCCAGTTCTCTTCAGACTTACATACCTCTTTCACTTCGTCCACATTCATCAGTCTATTCATACATAGCCGGTATCCAGTACTTTTGACGTTCCCGTCCTAGAGTGTCCGCTGATTCTTCTTGATCACTCTTAGAAGTGAGACTTGTAATAGACCATCAATTGTATTATGCTCATTGCTTTATAAGTTCTTATAATTATAAAGATATGGATGTTCGAAAAATTATTAAATTATCAACAGTAAGTCTGCCTTAACTGTGAAATATAACATGTACCTACACAACAAATGCAACACATCTGCACACAACAATTGCAGCTGCATTTTGTCTACAGTCAAATTTAACTGTGTTACGTGAGCAATAGAGATTACAATCCTGTAACATGTATTATCATAGTGGTCAGATCACTGTCCGTTTCTGTGTCAATTAATATTCAATCTTTTCATTAGTTAGAATAGAGTTTTAAATGCCATGGCTGGAGTATACTGTTATGGTGGCCAAAAACAATATTTGTCGAGCCTCTCGCTTAGGGAACCCTTCCGCGTCCCGGATTAACTCCTTGGGGACTCGGGCGACAGCAAACAAGGCGGTGGATGATGCACTGTACGTACAATATTACTGAAAAACTATTGTTTTAGGATTATAGGTAACGGTATTATGTCCAAGATGAACAATATCGGCTTTCTTTTTATGGTATTTAAGTTAGTGCCTTGCATTTTATACGTGAGATTTTCTCCAAAGAGCCTAAAAGATGGAGGTGAACGGATAACGGTTTCTTAAGTATTGATTGTTGTTACTTATATTTCATATAGATATCAATTCATACGGAATCTACCGTCGACTCCGGGAAACGGTTATCACGAAAGGCCTATTCCTACCTTACACATATTCACTATAATTTTATTTATATTAATTGTATAGGTACTACTATTTGCCAATTGTCTGATTTGCTCGTGTAAAAGTAGGTATAGATAGTGCCATCCACGAAGTCGCGCCCCCCCAATTCCAAGTCGAGGGAGTCGCGGGATGCGGTGAATGTGTCTATTAATTGTAGTGTGCGTGTGCACTCATAGGTAACCCAAAGATTCCAAGTTCAAATCCCAACTTATCACACCACGAGCCTTACGGTGGAGGAAAGGATCATGGGGAAACGTGCAAACTATTCAAAGGCCTATGACTTCCTAGCTGTACTTGACATACGGCAGTGGATTCTATCACATTAGGACCTAAATATATCTCCGGCAAAAAGAGAGTGTTAAAACACCTTTACCTACCGCTTCGGGAACCCTTGTTGGCGTGAAAATATTTTTATAAAAAACCATAATTACCGTGTCAATCAAAATATTTTATTTCACATAGGCCTAGATGTGCACTTATAAAACGTCGGAAAAGGTGCACGGTTCGGGTTGGTCGTTTCCATGGAGAAGAATCGGCAAGAATCTTCAATAACAATATTATTATGTTACAGCACTAGTACTTAAGTATGGGGGAACAGCGTGTTATTTG